>RWGY01000061.1:0-95204 GCA_007726485.1 Eragrostis curvula
CAAGGGTGAGTACATAGGGTACTCAGCAAGTCCTAGCAGCAAGGGGTATAAGCATGCAAGGTGTTATCAAGGATAGGCCGGGGTTTAGTAACTGGGCGGAAGGCCAGTTTTATGCAGGGGTCGTTTGTAAAACAAAGCAGTTTGCAAACCACTAATCAAGGTCATCATTGAGGATTAATGGGGTTGTTTGGCCCTGGGGGAGACAAGTCCATCCCGCCAGTTCCCACTTTTATCGCTGGCAGGAGACCAGCACACGGTTCCACACCGGAGTATTCCAAAAACACACCAAGGAGGTTACTCACGCCGTTTATACTAATCATTGTGTGGCACAAGCTTTCGCGTTGCCCCTTTACCGTGGAACACGGCTATCATGATAGATTTGTAACTCTGCAGAGGTTGTACACAATTCCCCACAAGGTATGTCAGCCCTCCCCATCGTCATGGGTCGGACAGACACTAAATGGTCCCGTACCTACTTGGTGTCACCGCGGCACCACCACGGAAATACTGCGACCAGGGGCTTCACAATATCATCATTATCATGTAGAAAGGCCTGAAGAATCACCATACGCCGGACCCCGACACCTGCCATGTCGAGTCTTCTCCTGGCTTCCGCCGCAACTCCTGCCCTCCAGGTGGGTACCGGGTGAACACTATAGTAGGGTGTGGTTCCAAACCTTTCCCATTCAAGGCATGTGGTTGTACGAACGGTGCTAGGCAAGGCGGCACATGAACCGGTCCTTATACGACCGAAGCAAGCATCTTCAATAGCTATCCTCAAGGAGGAATCGCGTCCAGAGATAGGCCTCCCCACTGAGGACTACCTCGCCTGCTCCCGCCAGAAGTACCCCACTATGGGTTACAATTATCACTATTATAAAGTACCATCCCACATTTCATATCACGCACGCACTCCACCAAACACACGCTAATTTTACACCAAAAGTATGTAAAGCAAGATTAATTAAGTACATATGTAACAAGTCCTAAGCAGTATGGCAATCAACATATCATTAAGGGATTAATGATAGTGAAACCTAGGCTAACAAGGTAGTGGATCAGCAATTAACAGGGCATGGCAATCATCAGCATAGGAGTATCTAGCATTAAGGCACATTTAAAAATCATGCACAGTTATTTCCAAAACAGCTCTAAATAGGACTATTTGCAATCATAGGATCAATATGATCAATGGGGTTAGAACTTGCCTTCACCAAAGTCTTCCTCTTCTAAGTCCTCGTAATCCGGATCCTCCGCTCCTTCCTCGAAGACTTGTCCTCTATTGATTGCAAACACAGCGAATTAAACTACCGATCAAACAATTAATCTAGCAAGCAATTAAATCAAACGAAGACCAAAAAGAGACCAACAAGGGGGCTTTGGTAAAAACAAATAGCTCATGATTTTAGACGAATATTGGTGAAAGAATCACCCGAATCGGAGCTAGGACGAAAAGATATAGGTTTTACAAGTTTGCAACATAGGAAATAATTAGGATTAACTAAGTAATTAAGCATAGACATAATCCTAATTATTATGGAGTAAACAAGTGTTGCAAAATGATTAAAAATCTAGTATTTTTAGGAATTTTATGGAATTTTTCTGATAAGGAAAGTGCTCGAAATAGTTTCCTGGGTACACTTCTGCGTGTGGATCTAGCATTTTCAGAGCGTTTGTGAGGCTGACAAGTGGGCCACTGGGGGCCGGGTTCACTGTGACCCACTGTTCTGTGGACTCGGTCCACGGGTGCTGTGGACCGGGGGAGCACATGAGAAGGGTCCACGGTGCACCGCGTCCGGGACGCGTGCTGACTGGGCACGCCGACCGGGTCATCGCGGGCCCACGTGCCGACGTGGCGTGCCACGTCGGACGGCGGCGCGGCGCGGTCAGAAGACGCCGGAGCGCGGCGCGCGCGGCGGCGCGTCGCCGGAAACATCGCCGGCGTCGGCTACAGGGCGCGTCTCGCGACGAGGTCAACACCTATGGGCTCTACGCGGCGCGGCGGAGCTCCTACGGCTACGGGTTGACGACGGGGGGCACTGGAGGGACGGCGAGAGCTCGCCGGAGATTGTGGTGCGCGGCGGCGTGCGGGCGAAGCAGTGCGCGCGCGTGGAGTTGCGCGCATTCGTGTGGCCGCAGGCGTGCGCGCGTGCGCGGGGAGGCTAGCGCACTCCTCAGCGCGGCGAGGCAGGGCCGGGAAGCCTGCCGGCGACGAGGTCGCACGGCGGCGGGCGGCGGTGCGATGTGCGGAGCACGTGCCTGTGTGCGGGGGAGGAAAAAGGAAGGGCACGGGAGAGAGAGAAGAGGGAGGCGAAGCTCACGGTGGGGTCGACGGAGGCGGGGAGATGCCGGGGATGGCTCGCCAACGCGCGCGGTCACCGGAACCCTAGCCCGCAGTGGACGCCATGCTCCTCGCCTCTCCTGCGAAGAAGGAGAACGGGACGGGTCAGACACGGCGCGGCGAGTTCAATGGAGGAAGAAAGGGGCGGCGAAGCTCTACTCTTTGCTTCACAGTGCGCGGCCGGAGGGATCGCCGGAGTTAAGAACAATGGTGGGGAAAAGCTCGAATTGAGGTGCTCGGGTGGCAATAGCGAGGGCGTGAGCTCGGAGGAAGGGAGAGGGATGCAGCGCGGAGCTCGGTGGCCTTTTATAGGCGGCCGAGGAGTGGCCGTTGGGCGCGGGCATGGCGTGGTCGTCGGTCGCGGTCGTCGGCGTTAAATTCCGACGCGACGGGGCGTCAGGGGGAGGACGACGCCCATCCGCGAGATGACGAGAGCGCAAGTCTGTGGACGGGACGCGACGAGGCCGTGCTGGCGCGGGCTGACGTCGAGGCGCTGGCATTCGTCGTCTTCCGCGGGTCGTGGTCGCCGGTCGCGCTGGGGAGTTAGGCGCTCTGCGGCGGGGTTGGCCGAAGGGACGGGCGACGGGACGAGGCGCTGGCGTTCACGTGAGCTCCTGCGGCGGCGGTGTAGCGCGACGCGACGAAGCGAGGCAGCCGGCATGGGCGCGCTGGCGCGGTGGCAGGAGGTGAGGGACGGCACTGACAGGTGGGGCCCACCTGTCAGTGGCTCGGCGCGGTGGAGCGGGCTGGCGCGGCTGCTGGGCCGGCGGGAGGAGCTGGGCCGCTGGCGTGCTGCGCGGGAAAAGGAGAGGAAGAGCGGGCCGGGGAGAAAAAGAAAAGGGGCGGCCCAGGTGAAAGAAATGGTTTGAACTTTTCCCAGAATTTTTCTAAGACTCAAATTTGAATGAGATTCAATTTGAAAAAGGAGTAAAACCAAATGAACACATAAATAAAATCAGGAAATTCCAAATATGCAGACGGTGGTGTTTGATGCACATTTAAATTCGAAATTTGAATTTGGCTTGGAATTTACTTCTACTTTGATTGAATTTTGTAAAAATTTGAAAAAGTTCAAATTTTTAGTGGTTTTCATCATGGGCAAAACATAGGGTGTTACAAACCTACCCCACTTAAACCGAATCTCGTCCTCGAGATTCAGGCTCTTCCTCGAACAGGTAGGGAAATTCCTTCTTAAGATTATCTTCACGTTCCCAGGTAGCCTCTGCTTCTGTGTGATTACTCCATTGCACTCGGCAAAACCGTATGGCATTTCTCCTGTTAACCGAGTGGCAACATCCAGAATCTTGATGGGTCTCTCTTGGTAACGGAGATCCGGTTGAAGATCCAATACTTCCGGTGGTACTATTTCCTCTGGAACTCTCAAGCATTTCTTCAACTGTGAGACATGGAAGACATTATGGATGTCTGACATTTCTTCGGGGAGCTCAAGGCGGTAAGCTACTGCTCCAATCTTCTTGAGTACCTTGAAAGGTCCAACATATCTGGGTGCCAACTTTCCTCGGACCCTGAACCTTCGGTACCTCGTATTGGTGATACCTTGAGGTATACATAGTCTCCTGCTTCAAAGCTTAGGTCTCTACGACGGGTATCTGCATAGCTTTTCTGCCTGCTCTGGGCTGCTTTCAGATTCTCCCTGATTAGAGCTACTTTCTCTTCAGCATCTTTAATGATCGCCGGTCCAAAGAAAGATCGCTCTCCCACTTCTGACCACATCAGAGGTGTTCTGCACTTTCTGCCATAAAGAGCTTCAAAGGGTGCCATTTGTAGACTGGTCTGATAACTGTTGTTGTAGGAGAACTCTGCAAAGGAAAGGCTTTTCTCCCAATCTTTCCCATAGGCTAGCACACAGGCTCTCAACATATCTTCCAGGATTTGATTGACTCTTTCAGTCTGTCCATCTGTCTGCGGGTGATATGCGGAGCTATAATCCAACTTAGTTTTTAACAGCTTGTGCAGACTTTGCCAGAACTTTGAGGTAAACTGGGTCCCTCTATCTGAGACTATTCTGCTCGGAACTCCATGCAACTTGAGTATGTGATCCACATACAATTGAGCATACTTGTCTCCTCTGTAGACTGTCTTGACAGGTATGAAATGTGCAACCTTCGTTAGACGGTCCACTATTACCCATATTGAATCATTTCCTTTTTGGGTGCGGGGTAAACCTACGATGAAATCCATGCTGATCTCATCCCATTTCCACACGGGTATATGCAGTGGTTGCAACAATCCTGCGGGTCTCTGATGCTCTGCCTTAACTTTGCTGCAGATATCACATCGGGCAACGAACTCTGCTATATCCTTCTTCATCCCTGACCACCAGTATTTCGTTTTCAGATCCAAGTACATCTTGGTGCTTCCTGGGTGAATGGAATAAGCGGAGTTGTGGGCTTCATCCATAATTAGCTGCTGATACCCACCATTCTTGGGTACACAGATTCGATCTTTATACCATAAGGTACCTTGGTCATCTACTCTGAATCCGGGTGCCTTGTCCATTCCGGTTTTGGCCTTAAGATCAAGTATCTCCTCATCATCCACTTGAGCTTTTCGGATTAGACTTCCTAGAGTTGGTCCCACACACAGATTGTTTAACTGGCTTGACTGGGTGCAATGAAGATTTAGCTGCTTGAACTCTGCCAGTAACTCAGGTCTTCTCTTATGTAACTTGATGTTGTTGCAGTGAGCCTTGCGACTCAGTGCGTCTGCAACTACATTGGCCTTTCCGGGGTGATACTGTATATCCAGATTGTAATCCTTGATCAACTCTAACCACCTTCTCTGTCTGAGATTTAAGTCTGACTGTGTAAAGATGTACTTCAGACTCTTATGATCTGTGAAGATTTCACATTTATTTCCAATCAGATAGTGCCTCCAGATCTTTAGAGCGTGAACAACTGCTGCTAGCTCTAGATCATGAGTTGGATAATTCTGCTCATGAACCTTCAGCTGCCGTGATGCATAAGCTACTACTCGTCCATCTTGCATTAGCACACAACCCAAACCTTGTCGAGATGCGTCGCAGTATACGACAAAATCTCGATATATATCCGGTAGGGTTAGCACTGGGGCTGTTGTCAATCTTCTCTTTAGCTCTTGAAAACTTTTCTCACAAGCTTCTGTCCACTTGAATTCTTTCCCTTTCTGAGTCAGGGCAGTCATTGGTCGGGCTAGCTTGGAGAAACCTTCTATAAATCTGCGGTAGTAACCTGCCAGTCCAAGGAAACTTCGGACTTCCGTTACATTTATGGGTTGCTTCCAGTTGGTAACTGCCTCAACCTTTGCTGGGTCCACTGCAATGCCTTTTTCAGTCAAGATATGACCAAGGAAAGCGACTTCTTTTAACCAAAACTCACACTTGCTGAACTTGGCATAAAGCTCATGTGCTCTTAGCTTCTCAAGTACGACTCTCAGGTGTTGTTCATGTTCTTCGGCGCTCTTAGAGTAGATCAAAATGTCGTCAATGAAGACAACGACAAACTGATCTAACTCTTCCATGAAGACCTTGTTCATCAGATTCATGAAGTATGCGGGTGCATTGGTGAGTCCAAAGGGCATCACTGTAAACTCATACTGACCATAGCGGGTGACAAAGGCCGTCTTGAGTATATCTCCTTCTCGAATCTTCAGTTGGTAATACCCTGATCTCAGGTCAATCTTGGAGAAAAACTTGGCTCCCTTCAATTGATCAAACAAGTCATCGATCCTGGGCAGTGGATACTTGTTCTTGATAGTGACTTCATTGAGTGAACGGTAGTCAATGCACATTCTGAGACTGCCATCTTTCTTCTTGACAAACAGAACTGGCGATCCCCATGGTGAAGAGCTTGGTCTGATGAAGCCTTTCTCTTGTAATTCTGCTATCTGCTCTTTCAATTCTGCCAACTCATTAGCTGCCATTCGGTAAGGTCTCTTGGCGATTGGGGAGGTTCCGGGAATGAGATCAATGATGAACTCTATATCTCGGTCCGGTGGCATTCCAGGTAATTCATCTGGAAAAACGTCTGGGTACTCACAGACGACCGGTACTTCCTCCAGTGGTGCGGTTTCCAGACTGCATACCATCGGGGTAGCCTTCACTCTCCTTGGCTCACATTCCACCTTAATACCTTGATGGTTTACTAAGGAGACCTTCCTGGTATCACAGGCTATATTGCCCTGATGTTTGCTCAACCAGTCCATTCCAAGGATAACATCTATTCCAGCAGACTGGAGAACTATTAAGTTTGCTAGGAATACTACCCCACTTAAAAGAATCTTAACCCGGGGACATCCCAACAAACACTTGATTTCCGCTCCAGGAGAGCGTGTTATCAGTGGTTGTTTGAGCAAAACAGTTGGAAAACCATGTGCAGCAACAAATCTTGAAGATATGAACGAATGCGAAGCTCCAGAATCAAACAAAACTGTTGCAAGGGTGGAGTTGACAAGGTACTCACCAAGAACGACATCTGGTGCCTCTTCAGCTTCCTGGGTGTCAATGTGGTTGACTCTGCCTCGACCGAAGGTCTGATTGTTCCTTCGCTGCTGTCCTGAGGGTTGCTGTCCACCACGTCCGACTCCTGACACTGCAGTTCTGGTGTTGCTTTGCTGATGAGACTGAGCTGGAGCTTGATTCTGGTTCATATAAGGGCACTTGGCAATCATGTGACCTGGTTCACGGCAGTTGAAGCATGTTCTCTTGTCACTCTGCGCTGGCTGGGTAACACTGGCACTGCTCCTCTGCTGGCTGCCGGGATTCTGGTTGCGGTAAGAGGGTGCTGCATTCTGCTGGTTTGATGATGAGGCCCTGTACTGCATGGTTGGCTGGTACCTGGGCTTCTGAGAGAAGTTACCTCTTGATCTCTGGTTTCTTTCCTGCTGCCTGAACTTCTGGGCATTGAATTTGCGCTTCCTGTCACTCTCGATGTGAGAGCGTGCGTCTTCCAGAAGAATGGCACGGTTCATCAGAGTGTTGAAGTCTGGATAGATGTGAGTGACCAACTGCATCTTCAGACTAGGACTCAGTCCCTTCTTGAAGCGGTCCTGCTTCTTCTTATCAGTGTTCACATCCTCAGGTGCATAACGTGCAAGCTTCATAAACTTTCTGATGTACTGGTTCACAGTCATGGCTCCTTGCTTCAGTGAGCGAAACTCATCCGCCTTCATGTCCATGATACCTTCTGGGATGTGATATCTCCTGAATTCTTCCTGGAATTCATCCCAAGTGATAGCCTCGGGATCCTCTGTAGCTTCTTGGTAGTTGTCCCACCACTCACTGGCTGCTCCCATGAGTTGGTGCGATGCCAGAAGGACTTTTTCTCTGTCATTGGCGTTTACAACCTGAAGCTTCTTGGTGATACCTCTCAGCCAATCATCTGCTGCCAGAGGGTCTTCTTCGGCATTCTCGAAGGTCGGTGGTCTGAGTCTCATGAATTCCGACATCTTGGTCTGGGGACCTGGTGCACGGTCAAGAAGTCCTTGAGCAATGACTTCCATCAGACGTGTCTGGTTGTCCATCACAGCGACAAGGTTAGTGACAGGTGGGTTGGGCAAGGGTCCATGTCGTCCACCTCGCCTACCTCTGCTACGGTTCTGATTTCCTCCACCTCGGTTCTGGTTTTGTTGGTGACCTTCACCCTCATCTTGGCCTTCCAGGTTATTTTGGTTGTCTTGATTGTTCTGATTGTCCTGGTTGTTCTGATTGTTCTGGCTTGCCTCATCTTCTTGGTCATGGCCTCCAATTCTGCCTCCACCTCTGCCACGCTGCTGGTTGACTCTGCCTCTCCCACGTCCACGTACACCGCCCTGTCCCGGGGCCTCCTCGTTGTGTGCAACTTGACGCTCACGACGCTGCCGTATTCGGGCGGACTGCCTCGCGGGAGGCATCTGTTAAGTTGACAGAGGATTGCGAAGGGTGAGAATAAGTCGAGGTTGAAACAAGCCGAGACTAGGCAACAAGACAGGAACACCAGATTTGCTAACACACAAACAGTAAGATCCAACATCATTACAACATTACAGCATACATAAACATCATAACAAGGTTCGATCATACATACACAAGCCCTTACACAGGAGGACTTGACGGCTACAACTAAACAGCAAGACTCAACAACATGGTACTCTAGGACACAACGACACACAACTGCTGGACTAGGTACAAACTGCTAGCTGCTATACTACGGGTACAAGCACTGCTGCCACAAGTGCTGCTGGTAACTGACTCCAACTGGGGTAGCTGCTCCTCAGTACTGGTCGTAGCCGTGGTCCCTGCGCCACGCACGGTACAGGTCGTAGGGGTCACTCCACTCCTCGTGGGCACGAAGGAGCTGGTAGTACTCGAAGAGGTCTGTATCTCCGAGCATCTGCGGGGCCTGCTGTGGAGCTGCTGGGTAGTGCTGAGCTGTGGGTGGTGCAAGAACTGGCTGGTACGGAAACAGCGGTCCAAGTGTAACAAGTGCTAGCGGGTGCTGAGCTGCTGGAGGTGCCGCAAGAGCTAGCTGGTGACCTGCTGGTAGTGCTGGCTGCTGCTGAGCAGGGGGAGCAAACAGTGCTGGCGGCTGCTGTGCTGCAGGTGCAACAGGTGCTGGCTGCTGCTGCGCTGGTGCTGGCTGCTGCGGTGCCGGAGGGTCGACTACCACAGGCTGGTCGTCACTGACTGGTACAAAGTTGACCACGCCCTGGTCCTCGTCCTCCTCCATCTCTAGCATGTACTGAGGGACGTAGCCCTCGAGTACTGGGAAGTCGTCCTCGTCCATCGAGTCCGAGTAGTCACTGCCGGGGTCCGACGGGTAGTCCATCTCGTGCTCTGACTCAGTGTCCTCCTCACCCTGCAGAGGGTCCTCTAGTAACTCTAGCTCGGGGTCGTCCTCCGCCATCGGGGCATCCTCCTCCTCGGAGGGCTCCTCGTCGGACTCTGACAGAAAGCCGTAAGCTGGTGCTGGAGCTGGTGCAACCTCTGGGGACACTGGAGCTGGTGCAGCCTCTGGTGAAGCTGGAGCTGGTGCAGCCTCTGGAGAAGCTGGAGCTGACTGCGGTGCTCCTCCTGACGGTCCTGCACCTCCTGAGTCCTCACTGTCGCTGGAGTCACCCTCTGAGTCTGTCGGGCAGGCGTAGTGCAGGTGGCGTCTGGGACCTCCGATCCTCGGAGTGCACCTGCGACGGGGTCCTGCTCCAACCTGGTGAAGTCTCACGTAGCAGCGGTCGACCTCTCTGATGAGGTACAGAGCGTCCTCCTCCCAAAGGCCCATAGCTGCCTCTAGAGTGGACTGAATCTGTGCCTGCTCTGTTTGGGACTCGGTGAGCTGGGTCTGAAGCTGTGCAAGCTGTGACTGAGCTGCTGCAAGCTGGGCCTGAACCTCTGTGAGCTTCTGCGTGTCCTCGTCCCACATCTGTGCAGTCGACTCAAGAACGTGTGCTGTCTGGGTGGACTGTGCCTGGACCTCTGCAAGCTGAGTCTGGGTCTGCTGGAGCTGCTCCTGGAGATCTCTCTCTCTAGTCTCTGCTGCCTCAGCTCTGGTGATACTGCTCTCGAACCCTCTCTGGCGTGACTCGAACAGACTGTCCATAGCCATGATGTACCAAGCTGACGCTACCACAGTGGGGTCCTCCTCACACTGGTCCGGTCCCTGTAGAGCTCTCAACCTGTGCTGCCACTGTGCCTCGGTGTGCTCGTACAGCGGGAAGTAGCGACACGGGGTGTCGCGTACCTCCTCCTCGTGGCGCTGACAGAAGAGCAGCAGGGTCTTGCGAGCTGCAATCTGGTGGGCGTCTTCGGGCTGGGTGCCGAAGGCTGTCACGGTCAGGGGCTCCAGGTCTGGGCGTGTACGCGGCTGAAGAACTGTCACCTGCACCTCACAGTACTGGGTGCCGTCCTGGACGAAGCTGAGGGAGCGGTACTCCGGGCGGTCGGTGTAGCCGAACCTCTGCAACGCTTCCCACAGGAGAGTGGGGAAGCCTGAAACGCCGATCTGGTAGCTGCGGGTCCACCCGTCGTCTAGCTGCTGGTCCTCCATCTGTTTCAACAAAAGTTGAAGATGGGTAAGTACAAAATAGCAAAACGATTTGTAAAGTAAATACAGAACTGAGAGTAAATTTTGTAATATAGTTTGTATATATAAAATATCACTCTCTCACTATCGTTTCCAACCTAGGGTCCATCTTACGGTCAAGCATGGCTCTGATACCACTCTGTCGTACCCCATTTATGGAGCACCAGTGCTTACCGTACCAGTCCCTGGATCAGACGCTGATACGAACACTTAACACAGACTGATATCACAGAGTCATCACTTACATAATTATTACCGAGTCTCATACAAGCCTTCATACATAAAAGGTCTTACAACAAACGGCCGAGGCCACTTATTACAACAATCATCAAGCATGTGGGCTGCAACAGCAGAACCACTTAAACACTACTACAACGGAAGTCGGAAGCGGTACTAGCACAGGCATCTTGAGTGTAGACAGGACCCTACTCTTCATCACCATCCTCCTGGTACTCAGGTTCCTCCTCTGAATGATTAAAGCAAGGGTGAGTACATAGGGTACTCAGCAAGTCCTAGCAGCAAGGGGTATAAGCATGCAAGGGTGTTATCAAAGGATAGGCCGGGGGTTTAGTAACTGGGCGGAAGGCCAGTTTTATGCAGGGGTCGTTTGTAAAACAAAGCAGTTTGCAAACCACTAATCAAGGTCATCATTGAGGATTAATGGGGTTGTTTGGCCCTGGGGGAGACAAAGTCCATCCCGCCAGTTCCCACTTTTATCGCTGGCAGGAGACCAGCACACGGTTCCACACCGGAGTATTCCAAAAACACACCAAGGAGGTTACTCACGCCGTTATACTAATCATTGTGTGGCACAAGCTTTCGCGTTGCCCCTTTACCGTGGAACACGGCTATCATGATAGATTTGTAACTCTGCAGAGGTTGTACACAATTCCCCACAAGGTATGTCAGCCCTCCCCATCGTCATGGGTCGGACAGACACACTAATGGTCCCGTACCTACTTGGTGTCACCGCGGCACCACCACGGAAATACTGCGACCAGGGGCTTCACAATATCATCATTATCATGTAGAAAGGCCTGAAGAATCACCATACGCCGGACCCCGACACCTGCCATGTCGAGTCTTCTCCTGGCTTCCGCCGCAACTCCTGCCCTCCAGGTGGGTACCGGGTGAACACTATAGTAGGGTGTGGTTCCAAACCTTTCCCATTCAAGGCATGTGGTTGTACGAACGGTGCTAGGCAAGGCGGCACATGAACCGGTCCTTATACGACCGAAGCAAGCATCTTCAATAGCTATCCTCAAGGAGGAATCGCGTTCCAGAGATAGGCCTCCCCACTGAGGACTACCTCGCCTGCTCCCGCCAGAAGTACCCCACTATGGGTTACAATTATCACTATTATAAAGTACCATCCCACATTTCATATTCACGCACGCACTCCACCAAACACACGCTAATTTTACACCAAAAGTATGTAAAGCAAGATTAATTAAGTACATATGTAACAAGTCCTAAGCAGTATGGCAAATCAACATATCATTAAGGGATTAATGATAGTGAAACCTATGGCTAACAAGGTAGTGGATCAGCAATTAACAGGGCATGGCAATCATCAGCATAGGAGTATCTAGCATTTAAGGCACATTTAAAAATCATGCACAGTTATTTCCAAAACAAGCTCTAAATAGGACTATTTGCAATCATAGGATCAATATGATCAATGGGGTTAGAACTTGCCTTCACCAAAGTCTTCCTCTTCTAAGTCCTCGTAATCCGGATCCTCCGCTCCTTCCTCGAAGACTTGTTCCTCTATTGATTGCAAACAGCGATCGAATTAAACTACCGATCAAACAATTAATCTAGCAAGCAATTAAATCAAACGAAGACCAAAAAGAGACCAACAACAGGGGGCTTTGGTAAAAACAAATAGCTCATGATTTTAGACGAATATTGGTGAAAGAATCACCCGAATCGGAGCTAGGACGAAAAAGATATAGGTTTTACAAGTTTGCAACATAGGAAATAATTAGGATTAAACTAAGTAATTAAGCATAGACATAATCCTAATTATTATGGAGTAAACAAGTGTTGCAAAATGATTAAGAAATAATCTAGTATTTTTAGGAATTTTATGGAATTTTTCTGATGAAGGAAAGTGCTCGAAATAGTTTCCTGGGTACACTTCTGCGTGTGGATCTAGCATTTTCAGAGCGTTTGTGAGGCTGACAAGTGGGCCACTGGGGGCCGGGTTCACTGTGACCCACTGTTCTGTGGACTCGGTCCACGGGTGCTGTGGACCGGGGGAGCACATGAGAAGGGTCCACGGTGCACCGCGTCCGTGGACGCGTGCTGACTGGGCACGCAGACCGGGTCATCGCGGGCCCACGTGCCGACGTGGCGTGCCACGTCGGACGGCGGCGCGGCGCGGTCAGAAGACGCCGGAGCGCGGCGCGCGCGGCGGCGCGTCGCCGGAAACATCGCCGGCGTCGGCTACAGGGCGCGTCTCGCGACGAGGTCAACACCTATGGGCTCTACGCGGCGCGGCGGAGCTCCTACGGCTACGGGTTGACGACGGGGGGCACTGGAGGGACGGCGAGAGCTCGCCGGAGATTGTGGTGCGCGGCGGCGTGCGGGCGAAGCAGTGCGCGCGCGTGGAGTTGCGCGCATTCGTGTGGCCGCAGGCGTGCGCGCGTGCGCGGGGAGGCTAGCGCACTCCTCAGCGCGGCGAGGCAGGGCCGGGAAGCCTGCCGGCGACGAGGTCGCACGGCGGCGGGCGGCGGTGCGATGTGCGGAGCACGTGCCTGTGTGCGGGGGAGGAAAAAGGAAGGGCACGGGAGAGAGAGAAGAGGGAGGCGAAGCTCACGGTGGGGTCGACGGAGGCGGGGAGATGCCGGGGATGGCTCGCCAACGCGCGCGGTCACCGGAACCCTAGCCCGCCGTGGACGCCATGCTCCTCGCCTCTCCTGCGAAGAAGGAGAACGGGACGGGGTCAGACACGGCGCGGCGAGTTCAATGGAGGAAGAAAGGGGCGGCGAAGCTCTACTCTTTGCTTCACAGTGCGCGGCCGGAGGGATCGCCGGAGTTAAGAACAATGGTGGGGAAAAGCTCGAATTGAGGTGCTCGGGTGGCAATAGCGAGGGCGTGAGCTCGGAGGAAGGGAGAGGGATGCAGCGCGGAGCTCGGTGGCCTTTTATAGGCGGCCGAGGAGTGGCCGTTGGGCGCGGGCATGGCGGTGGTCGTCGGTCGCGGTCGTCGGCGTTAAATTCCGACGCGACGGGGCGTCAGGGGGAGGACGACGCCCATCCGCGAGATGACGAGAGCGCAAGGCTGTGGACGGGACGCGACGAGGCCGTGCTGGCGCGGGCTGACGTCGAGGCGCTGGCATTCGTCGTCTTCCGCGGGTCGTGGTCGCCGGTCGCGCTGGGGAGTTAGGCGCTCTGCGGCGGGGTTGGCCGAAGGGACGGGCGACGGGACGAGGCGCTGGCGTTCACGTGAGCTCCTGCGGCGGCGGTGTAGCGCGACGCGACGAAGCGAGGCAGCCGGCATGGGCGCGCTGGCGCGGTGGCAGGAGGTGAGGGACGGCACTGACAGGTGGGGCCCACCTGTCAGTGGCTCGGCGCGGTGGAGCGGGCTGGCGCGGCTGCTGGGCCGGCGGGAGGAGCTGGGCCGCTGGCGGGCGCGCGGGAAAAGGAGAGGAAGAGCGGGCCGGGGGAGAAAAAGAAAAGGGGCGGCCCAGGTGGAAAGAAATGGTTTGAACTTTTCCCAGAATTTTTCTAAGACTCAAATTTGAATGAGATTCAAATTTGAAAAAGGAGTAAAACCAAATGAACACATAAATAAAATCAGGAAATTCCAAATATGCAGATGGTGGTGTTTGATGCACATTTAAAATTCGAAATTTTGAATTTGGCTTGGAATTTACTTCTACTTTGATTGAATTTTGTAAAAATTTGAAAAAGTTCAAATTTTTAGTGGTTTTTCATCATGGGCAAAACATAGGGTGTTACAGATAGGATCCGATCTGTTTTCCCCATGGTAGCACCAGGAAAGAAGGTGATTTGTTTTTATAAGAAAAAACTACTGTACTTCCTTCGAGATCAGGAAATAATTTCTTAGTTGAAACCTACAGTATGTACTTGCAAGTTACAAAGGTTTCACCAATTATTTGTTTAGGCCCAATTTGAGTAAATATGTCACGTATTGTTTTATTTTCTTGTAAGCAGGTTTCATGTTTGGGAACTTAGTAGGCAAGAATCTGTTTATTTCAGAATCAGAATAAAAATGAAGAAAGGATCCACTGTAAAGGTATTCATTTCCTTGAATATTACCAGGCTTTCCCTCTAATCCAAACGTAAATGATATACACACGACTGCATCTTACGACTACCGTGCGACTTGACCTTGCATGCAGCTCCTGATTAGGAACCAGTCACGCCGCGATTAACCGTCCATTATTATCCATGTGCTGAATCAGTCGTAAATGGTAGAAGTCAAACGGAGTCGTGTGTATAGTAGAATGCTAGTCCAAAACATCAATATTGCAAAATTTCATGCACTAAGATTTAGACAACTAGTTCATGTTTTGTAGAATCTAAGATTTTCAATATTTAATAGTAATTATTGCTCTCAGTGCTCCACACCATCTTCACCATCGCACCAGAGAGACAATGTTACAGGTCTCATCCTTCTGTGGGGGCACCACTGTGACCTCTTAAGTAGTATCCAAAGCCCAAGCCGTGTTTGAAGTGTTTATTTAATTAAGGGAAATTCGCCGGTGACCACTAGATTAATTCCAGCGTCCTCATTAGTGCACATATGATAATTCGACATTTGTAGCAAAGTTTAAAAAGTTACATAAAAACCATGCGTGTAGCATACCTAGAGTTTAGTAAACCCGCAAGAAATAAATCAGATTCATATTTGTTACCAAGGATGCAAGTAGGAAGCCTGGACCAAACCTATGTCTTTTTTATAGTTTATTTTCCATTTATGCTACAGGAGGTTGTTGTTGATACAAAGAATACAATTGCTCTCACTGAAGATACATTTTTGAGAGTGACTCTTGGTGGCAATCCTTTTACTACTACCCGCAAATTTGGGAGCTTCTTTCTTGTGACTCCAAGGAAGGTCCATCTATCATCAAATTATGATGGGAATTTCACACAGCCAACATATTCCCAATGTCTATTATGTGACTTTATGATATTATTTTAATATATGTTGTGATGAAGGTAATGGTAGTCGTACTGCTGAGCCAGACATCATTGGGAATGACTATTCCAGATGGATGTTTTTGGACCAAATGAATTTTTCATTACAAGGTCATATATGCGACAAAATCGGTGCTGGATTTTAGACGACTTTCCTAACGCAACCTAACTTCTGTTCTCAAGAATTAGGAAAATGCTTGCACAATCATCTTTAGGAATTTAGGGTTCAGGTAATTTTACCTCCCAAAAGTCCTGAACCTGATTGTGCAAGAAGTTTCCAAATTCTTGAGAACAGAAGTTAGGTTGCGTTTGGAAAGTCTCAAATCCAGCACTGATTTTGTCGCATATATGACCTTGTAATAAAAAATACATTTGGTCCAACAACATCCATCGAGAATAGTCATTCCCAATGACATGTGCCTCAGCAGTACGACTACGATTACCCTTCATGACAACATATGTTAAAATAAAATAATGTTATAAAGTCACATAATAGAGCATTACGAATATGTAGACATTGTGAATTCCCAGCATAATGTGATGATAGATGTTCGTTGGAGTCAAAGAAAGATGCTCTCAAATTTGGGGGTAGTAAAAAGGATTGTCACCATGAGTCACTCTAAAAAGGTTTTCTTCAGTATGAGAAATTGTATTCTTTGTTTTAACAACAACTTCCTGTAGCATAAATGGAAAATAAACTATAAAAAGGACAGGAAAATTAGGCAACCAAACTCCACAGAAGTTAAGGTAATGCTAGCCGGGACATGAAAGGACATGAAAATTGATTTTTCAGGATAAAACATTCTCCTACCTACCGTTTATTAAAATATACAAAAAACATTTATTCATTTTTCAAAAATAATCTAGCTAGCTAGTTTACTCTTGTGAAATTGACTACAATATAACATTTTAAAAACAGATAAAATCAACACAACGAATATTTTATCATCAAATCTTGACATTAAGGAAAGTATCAATATTTTTTTGGCAGCCCATAATAACATTTTAGGATGAAGCCTGATTACAAGATACCATGTCATATGAGCTATAACTGCGGAGATAATGGGTAGGAGGTAACATGGAGCCAAAATAATATCATATGATGAAAGTCCAAATAGCTAGTGAGGATTTCACAAAAAAAAAAAAAAAAAAAGCTAGTGAGGTGATCACAATGTAAAGTCTCAAGATTGATCGGATCAAGGAGCCCTGCATATTTCGTCACTTGTCACAGAAACGTGTACAGAACAAAATAAATAAATAAAATATGTGCCACAAAAGAGAGGGAAGAATTATAATTGAAATAAACATTTTATCTGAGAGGAATTTTTTTTGGCTATCCATTTCAGAGGAAATTAACTTCAAGTAAGTGACTAATTCCAAGTTAGGGGTGATATTCTATCGACAGAATAATTCTAAGTTTCGAACTTATCCTCTAATAGCAAGAACACAACTGGAAAAAATGCCTAATTACCATTACAAGTATGTTACAAATCCCAAACATAGGCCACATAGCCTTGTGTCTTGCTACTAAATCTTAATCTGCCATTCATTATTTACTTCTGTCCATGCACACAGCCAAATTGCAAAAACAACAGTCTGCTGCGGCTAGTGAACATACCGTAGGATGGTTCAGCTGTTTATTTGTATGCCCAATGAACCGAGAAACTTTGATAGTTTCGAAATCGTTCTTGCCATGCTTTATTTTAACTAAAGGTGTTCCGATACCGCAGATATTTGTACTGTAGGATTGTGATATCCCTCCAGTTCCATTGTATTCTTATGTATATATCCCTGTGGTTAAAACAAGAACACATGGTTAATCAGTCTTGTAATATTTTAGAATGTACAAATAGTTGTATGGAAATGTGTGTGTACCTCGAGTTCAATTGTGAGATTTTCAAGAACCGGTGCATGTTGGAGAATGCAAATTAAGGCATGTTGGAGAAAGAACTTTTACAGGAGAAGGTGCAGATCAAAACTTACAAATCAAAGGTACAACAATATATGGTGAGGTATTTTTGAGCATATGATAGGTATGTTTACACAACAATATATGGAACATTGATCGGTAACATGGCTCATTGTATATATTACAATATATTTTTGAGGAATCATTCATAAATAATATTACAACAAACTACCATAAACTTTTCAACTCCATGTATATGATATCCTGAGTCGTCTCTCACCAAAGAAAACACAATGATGTAGAAAGCTCTGTTACTGTCGAGGCTTATAGATTCTCTCCAAATATAAAACCAATTTGTGTGGTTTTATAGGATCACAACTCATATGTAACTCAGCCCCTCACAGCTCGGTTCGGAGTGAGGGGTGAAGTTTTGTATGGGACCGCTATTCTTCTCCTTAAATACAATGATACACAGTTCTCCTGCGTATTCGAGGAAAAAAAAAGATGTTGCATTTCTGGATCACCAGGTCCTCCAAGGCCGCACATTTCGAAAAATCAAGAATCCTGTCCTTTAGCACCACGTGATAGAGCTGCAGTCTCGCCAAGCGCCGGGGAGAGAAGCGGCTGCCCTGCAACTTCAAACAAGGGCTCCTTGCATTGCTGTTCGAGACTAATCATGAGCTCTCGCACATTGAGCTTGGACACTGTTGGAGCCCAGCACCCTCCCGGCAACTCTCTCTCTCTTACTCACGACACAAATGCAAGGTAGAAGATGGACGGCAGCTGGAGCACGCAAGTGTTTCCGGCGACGAATGCCGCGTCGACGAACTCGCATGTATCTTGGCTGTTTATTTCTCTGGACTCAAGTTCCATTGGAGGAGTACATTGCCATTTATAGGCCTGGACATATACGTACATAGAGCTTACCTCTTGTGCACGACACAGCCATCTTCTTGCAGAATACTCCACCGAATCCTAACCAACTATGACGCGCTCTCCGCAACAATCCTGCCGGACCCGAGCTCGACCTGTATGCGCACGACTCTAACTCCTGCTGCAGCTGTCCTGCACACACACGAACACACATGCCTAATGCATGTTGCTGACCCAAACTCAACACACGCGACATACGCTACGGCCATGTCAAGGTTACAGATAACATTCAACTCCCTAATCTTGACATGGCATACACTCTAACTCACAGCAACGCTGACACGTCATCGGCTCTCGCCAGCAATGCCTTCCCGTTCCGCACCTCAGAGCAAAACCTGCCAATGTGCCCGCGCTCACCGCAGGTGTAGCATCGCCCACGATGGCGCCCACCGAAACGTGACTTGCCTGAACATGTGCTGCTTGCAGCGTCGTCCTCGTCGTCATGGCCGCCGCTACAGCCACGTGCCTTCTTGCTGTCGCGTCGTGCATCACCGCCACAAGCACGTTCCTTGCTGTGCTGACGCCGATGCGCTTCCCACTTATCCTCCGAGAGCAGCAAGTTCTTGAGGCCCGCACCAACCTCAGCCGCCTCGTCCTCAGTAGAGCGATCCTCAGCCGGCCGCAACCTGCCGACGAGCTCCTCCACAGACATGGAGTCCAAGTCTAGGAGCGTCTCGATCGCCAACGCGAACTGGCTGAATTTCTTGGGGACCACGCGTAGGATCTTCCTCACCACGCGACCATCCTCCAGCTCCACGCCGAGATCGGTCAAATTCCCGGCAATGCCCTTGATGTGCAGCGAGAAGTCGTCGATCGTCTCGCCGTCGAGGAACGCAACATTCTCGAATTCCTTCAACAGTCGCTGCGCGTTCGCTTGCTTCACGCGCGACTCTTCACCACCACCCACGCCTCTTTCGCCGACTTCTTTATGCCGAGCTCGGCCTTCATCTCTGAGGGTACGCTGCTAAGGATGGCAGCCAATGCCAACCTGTCCCCGCAACGCTTGGGCTTGACCGCCTCCATCACGTCCCACAGCCCCAACACTTCCAAGCTGACCTGCATGACCAGTGAACACTCAAGGTAATTGTTCTTGGTCAGCATCTGCAGATCCACGGCGCTGGAGTTGGCGACGACGCCCGCAGCGACGGTCTTCGACATCATCCCCGGCTCTGATACCATATGTTGGAGCCCAGCACTCTCCTGGCAACTCTCTCTCTCTCTCTCTCTCTCTCTCTCTCTCTCACGACACAAATGCAAAGTAGAAGATGGACAGCAGCTGGAGCATGCAAGTGTTTCTGGCGATGAACACCGCGGCGACGAACTCGCCTATATCTTGGCTGCTTATTTCTCTGGTTTCAAGTTTCATCAGAGGAGTACATTGCCTTTTATAGTCCTGGACATATACATCAATAGAGCTTACCTCTTGTGCACAATACATCCATCTTCTTGCAGAATACTCCACCGAATCCTAACCAACTACGACGCGCTCTCCGCAGCAATCCTGCTGGACCCGAGCTTGACCGGTATGCACACGACTCTAACTCGTGCTACAGCTGTCCTGCACACACACGAACACACATGCCTAGATGATGCAAGTTGCTGACCCAAACTCAACGCACACGACAGACGCTACAGCCATGACAAGGTTACAGATAACAGACATAGCTTGGCGAACCCAGCGGTGCGCATACAGTGCAGTGACATCGTTGCAGTGCCCTTCTTCCACGTAGATGTGACACACGTCAAGGGGATCTCAGAGATCACGCAGGAGGTTGGCCATGAAGCGGTTCAGCCAGTCGGCGCCCAGCACCAGATCATCGTAGAACACGGTGAACAAAAGGCTGGGCATATACTTTCAGTGGTGGTGCCAGGCCCGGGCGAGCACGCTTGTGCACACGACCTCTAGTAGTGGCATTAGGCCGAGCACATGGTGGATGACCTCACAGGGAGGGCGCTGATCCGGTTGAGGCTGGCAGCCTCCTTCATTGGCATCTCGTCCTCGATCCCGGAGGCATTTCGTCGAACATGCTGCAGGCGTTGCATCCTGTAGAAGAGCAAGACAGAGAAGGATACATGAGAATGAAACAGTTCACAAGCATGAACATATCCACAGCATGGCAAAGCACCAGAGGAAGCGCGCGTACAAAGTTAAGTACGCAGGGGAGACCCTAGATTCTCACCTTTCTAAGGATTCACCGATGTCAACAGCGGCGGAGGCGACAGCAGAGATAATCACAAGAAAAGAAGCAAAGCGTCTAAAAAAAAGTGGTAGGCGTGTACAAGCCTACTAGCGGTGGATGAAAATCCAGGAGGGGATTTGAAGGGCGTTAATCCTCTTCTTCTCTAGCGTTGGAACTTGACAAATCCAGGAGGGGATTTGAAGGGCGTTAATCCTCTTCTTCTCTAGCGTTGGAACTTGACAAGTCGAGGAGGCGGGTCCCATTAATTTGCGTGGGAACCTTTGTGTTAGATTGTATCCGTGCTTTTCACTTTTTGTATTTATTTCCGTGCTGTGTGTGGCAGGGTTTAGGTCTCCTGGGGCTGCACGTTCTGTGCGCCAGGATTGCCGATCACGGCTGCCTTTCGTTTATGTACTAAACCTAAACCATCGAGTAATACATCGTGTATTTCTCTCAACCTCTATGCTTTCACTTTGTTCTGAGGACTTGGGCAATCGTTAACCTTCTTCTATGCCGGTGTCTCTTCCAGATCCATCGTGTAAAAGGCAGCTATGGGGCCACATTGCACGGAAATCATATAAAGATTCATCGGGTAAATGCAGCTACGGGGCCACATTGTGCGGGAATCATATACATCGCGTGTGCAGTTGTCTTTGAGCCCATTAACACACACCCCTCCTCGTCTTGATGGTTCCTGAGTTTATGCCGCTGCTCCCAAGCACGGGCAGGGAACAACAAAGCTCACGCGTTGGAACAATTGATCACCAAGCCTTGAACAGTTGAGTTGATGAAAGTGGAGGCAGCGGTGGTGCCGCCGAGCCAGATGGAGACATTGCGGGAGGGCAGGAGTTCACGCGTTGGGCAGTGCTGGTGCCGGAGGCCACAGGTGGAAGCGCGTCATGGCGAGGGAGGTGTGCGGCCCTTGACGAATTGAGCTTTAATTCAGAGATGGTCCTTGTTGAATCAAGCTTTGTAGCTGGGTAGCCCTTGACGAATCGCAATCCGCATGGGTGCATGGCCCTTGATGAGCTAATAACCTGTCGTTATAGAGAGACCAGTTGATATTTTTTCTGAGATTGACAGATTGGAGCCAGCATGACGCCTAAACCATAAGCTGGTTTTACTAAGTTGCTTGATCTTGATATTAACAAGGTCCCAAACATGTGTTTGCTTATCGACAAGGCTCACTTACCACTGAAAGAATAATTAGTTACAAATGTAATACCCATGTCGAGTTTTGGACTTGAACACGGGTGGTTGATTCCATCACAAGAAACATAACCAACTCAGCCTGCCAGTTTGAGGGAAGTTTAGTTGCTCAAAAGAGAAGAAACTCCATCGGAAAGCCCTGGTGGAAAAAAAGGGAATTCACAACGAATAAAGGATACCTTTGCATACCTCTACTTTTCTCATCAGCCACCTTCATCGTTGAGATTAATTACTAACTTCTTTAGGTTTTGTGAGGTGTGTGTGCAGAGCTCATCATTCGCCTGTAAAAGTTGGAAGGGAGGATTGTTCGACGGTGTCTGATGTTGTTCCATGGTGGCAAATAATCACGATGGGTAGAGTTTGAGGGGGTGGGGGGGGGGGGGGGGGGGTCATCTCATATGACAATTTAGTGTGATGGGTGCTAATTGTCGATATGGTGGAATGTTGGGGCAGTGGAAGCTGCTCAGAGCGGGTGGACAAGACAAGGAGGTGACAGGGTATGTGACTATGGTGCACTAAGTGGCACAGGCCAGTCTTAAAGTATGACATTTGTCCATCACTAAACATCATTGCAAGGTCGTATAGAGTTGCCGATAAAAGGCGGCAATGTGAGGGATCTCACCTGACAAGTGCCTATTTAACCCTAGTTGTTGATCCATATGGTTTGGAACCAAATTGTCTGTTGTTGTGATTCAAAAGGCACAGCGTGCCATTTCAAAGATGAGTTATGAGTACCTAGACTCTCTCTCTCACTCACTCACTATGTTAATAGCACAAAGCCCTTAACTAAGCCCATTTAGAATGGTAACTAGGTAAGCACACGAAGGCATCCTCGCCTCTCCTGCCTGTTGTAGCCGCCATGGAGCTAAAGGAACACATGGAGCTTAGTGCTTGTCATCTTATCCACAACCACCACATCACCATAGCACAAGGTCTCTCCTAATGCCGCGTGCTGCTGCCTATGTGTAGCACCCGTATTTTTGACCATCTCGATAAACCCTAAAATTGGGCCTTTTCAAAAAATTTCAAATAATAAAAATGGACTAGATCAAAATAGGGCCCAATTAAAAATTTCCCGAATTAAAACCATGCATGGGCATCATGTGCACCTTCTTGCTCTTTTGTTACCTTTATTTATTTGTTTGAGTGTGTGATCCAGTCCAAATTCAAATTTGAATTCAAACCCATTTGAATTCCCTCTCAAAACTCCAATCGGAAATGTTCAAACAAATTTCTTGCTAAATGGGCCGCCATTCTCATTTTTCCAGCGCGCGGCCCACTTCCCTTCCCTCCTCTTTCCCTTCCCACTCGCCCGCTGGGCCGCTCTCATGTCTCTGCCGCGCTCCAGCCCATTCGGTCCAGCCCACCTCACGCCCGCGCCCGGTCGCCGACACGTAGGGCCTGCGCGCCGTCGTCAAAGTCCCGCCGCACCGCCGACCGGCCGGCGCGAGGCACGGGAGTTACTGCCCCGCCGCCGTGCTCCCTCTCTTTTCCCCCACGCGTCGCGCGCGCCGCTCTCTTCTTTTCCCCCGTCCGGGCCCCCTTCTCCCATTCCGCCGGCAATATCAAACCCTAGCCCCCCTACGCCATAACTCCGGCGAACTCGAGCTCCACGCCACAGCGGCGTCAAAACAACGCGCCCGCGCAACCACACCGTGCCCAGGGCCCCTTTCTTCCTTCTCGCCGCGTGGCATCGCTCCAACCCCGTCCCCCACACGAGCTCTCCGCCACCACACGTGCCGGCGAAATATCCTGGCGAACCCGGGATATTCCCGAGCTCCACCGCCTCAAACGGGCTATAAAGAAGCTCGACGCCCCTCTCGCCTCGCCCATCTGCTCATTTGCAACCCAAATCGAGCACACCCGCGCCAACCTGAGCTCACACCCCTCTTCGTCCCCAACTCCGGCCACCGTCGAACCACAGCCTCCCGCCTTTCCCCTCCCTCTCCGAGCGCGTGGTGAGCATCTCCGACCTTTCCTCTTCCCTCTGCGCCCAACTTTCTTCCTCTTCTCGCACCGGAGCATGGTCTCCACCAAGCACCGCCGCCCGCCACCCTTCTCCACCGTCGCCGGCCGCCGTGGGAGCACCCCCGGCCCAGCCGAGCGCGGCCACACCTTCCCCTCGCGCGCTGTTGACGGTCGTTACGGCACGATTTTGACCGTCAAATACCTGCACAAATGGAATCAAAGTAAACACCAAACATAGTGTTAGGGCTTAAAACTAACAAATTCCACAAGTCTTGGTATATTTATGAGTGCAGGTGCAATCCATATGAAAATGAGGGAAAAGTACATTACAATGCCGACAATTCTTCACTCCGAGAAATCAGCATCGGCAGCCGAGGAAGACATGCACCAAAAAGGATACAAAACCTATCCAACTTGGGCCAAACCATCAAGACACATCATTAGGACCCAAAGGGGGACTCCTTGGTCCAAGCCCATGCAAGATATCCCTCCGGCAAATCCACAGTCATCGCAGGATCACACACGATGGAGAAAAGGCTACAATTCAGCCACCTGGACACTCCTTCGACTAATGCACCAAGGATAAATGTCAAAAGGGCCCAAAGGAACACTAGGACAAAGCCCAAGACACAAGGTAGCAAGGGGGGGTCGGCCGACCCCCATTTCCAGGTCGCCCGACCTGAGATATGGGCCCCAGAGGCCCATCTTTGGCCTGCTGGCAGCCACCGACGTCCTGAAGTCGGTTCCACCTGCAATCAATGCATTAAGGCGGTGGTTAAGGCGGTGGAGGCCTCCCAAACCGACCTACCAAGGCTATAAATGAAGGGGTACCCCCCTCCTATCAAAGAACGACAAGACAACACACATTGACACCAAGAGGAATCCATTCTCTAGCATTAGACTAGTCTCTAAGCTGTAGAGGAGTAGAGGGGAGAGTTTGGTAGAGGAGAGGGCTGTCCTCCCTTTGTGAGGACTTAGCCCAATCTTGTATCTTGAGGATACTTGCTAATAATATATTGTTCGTCGTTCGTTCTTCGTTCGTTCGTCGTTCGTTCATCGTTCGTCGTTCGTTCATCGCTCGTTCGTCGTTCATCGTATATCAAGTAAGTATCAAGGTCCACCTCAATAGAATTATCTTCTTTATTCCTTATGACTTATGATTGTACTAGTATGATAGCCATGTGCTTTCTATGTGGTTGTTATCTAGTCATGATTGGTTTCTTCATGCTTGACATGCCTTTATTCATTCGTTTATGTCCTTACACTCGATTCATGCATGAAGTGGTGAGACATGCTCGGGCCCATAACTTGTTAATCCGTAGGGTTAGAGTTATGTGCGATATAGATCGTAGCTTGTTAATCCGCAGGGTTAGAGTTACGCATGTCTCACCCATTGACTTGATGATCCGTAGGGTCAGAGTCATGCATGTTCTAGCACTTGATCTGTTGATCCGTCGGGTCAGGATTAGGTGTACTCTTATTCCCGACTTGATGATCCGAAGGGTCAAAGTCCCGTGGGAATCGAGAGTACTATTTAGCAATGTGAGCATGGTGCTTAGGTTGATAAACAGCTTTGGGTGTTTGGTTGTCTGCTTGAACAAGAGAAGGTCTGGCAGCGAGGACTTAATTGCCTTGCTGTCACGTGACCCTAGGACTGGCATAGGGACTTAATAGCCCTAGTGTCACGTGTCCTGGTAGAGGGTTGCCGGTAGGTGGTGACAGCCCTGCTGTGCTTAATCCTCTTTGTTCTACGGTAGATAGCCTTGATTGCCTGGTAGAAGGAATACCGGTAGGTGGTGACAGCCCTGCTGGTTACCCCCCTTGTTCCAGGTTGACATAGAGCTTAGACTTGTATGTGTTGCATGAGCAGGAATATAAGAAGTACATAAGGATCCATCTCGGCTCTCTTCTTAACCCCGCTTAGCCTAGGCTTAGTTCTAGTGTTAGATTGGATTGCTCTGGTTGTGTTGTCACACTACCCCTACCATACTTTTATCCTTACCCCTGTTTAGACCTTGGTACATTATTAGTTATGTGATTATGAACTTTGCTATCTCGTAAACCACCGCCTTCCCTGTGGAAAATACGATACCCTTGAATACTCACGGGTGAAGTGCTACAGCGGTATTCTCCGTGCGCTTGCGGATTTATTTGTGACCGTAAGAAATACCAACAAGCATTTCTGGCGCCGTTGCCGGGGAAGGCACTGGTTGAAGAGTCACTAGCATTGTTTATAATTATATTTCTTTTAATTACCACTGTCTAAATAGGTCTACCTTTGTTTTGTTTTCTCTTTATGTGAAAACAGGGTAGTGTACCTCTGGCGTTGACCTAACGAGGCAATACACAGAAAATCAAGAAGTAATCTTGAGACGAACAGAACCGCGAGTCACCCATCCTCAAGAATACTCTCCACAGTCAAGCCAGCTACACCCGCACCATCAAGCTCAACACCAATGGGTCAAAAGTTTTCCCACGAATACTCCGCAGCTACATCCACACCATCAAGCTCAACGCCAATGGCTGAAAAGTTGTTCCAAGAATACTCCGCTGCAGTTGTTGACCGTATGGCACTTGGGCCACACGTCAGCACTGGAGACGGAAACTTCAGACCTAGAGCCAGCCAAATCTACATGGTGCAGGCCAATCCATTCCATGGAACGGCCAACGAGGACGCAAGCACCCATCTTCGAAAATTCCTGAAGGTTTGCAAAACTTTGTCCATCAAGGGAGTCAACCAAGATGTCATCCGACTTCGTCTATTTCCCTATTCTCTTGTGGGGGAAGTAAGACAATGGTTCTATGCCAACCCAAGTGTTGCGACTACTTGGGATGATTGCTCTGAAGCGTTCCTCGAGAAATACTCTCCAAGAGGCAAAGCCTATGCCCTTCATGTACAGACTCCAAACTTTTGGAGAGCACAAGAAGAATCCATTCCTAAAGCATGGGAGAAATTTCAAGATTATTTGACAACATGCCCTGATCATGAAATGGATGATTGGACAATATTGATCAATTTCTACCATGGGTTGACACAACCAGCTCGTGACTATCTTGATTCTCGTGCCGAGGGGAGCATCTTCTCACTTACCGCTGCGGAAGCAACAAAATTAGTTGAGAAGGTAGCTATCGGTGAAGGGTGGAGACCACACCCTCAACAGGAAGAGACGCCTTCCAACATCACCCTAAAAGGGAAGCACAAGGGGAGAAGGCTTCGCACAAGTGCTTTGAAAAGACAGCTACAACCCCAACACGAGAAGTTGTTTGCATCCTCATCTCCGGGATCAAGCACCAAGTCGCCAAGCTAAACGCAATGTAGAGAAGTCTTGCTCATTGGACTTGAAACGATGATGCCCTTGCCAAAGGTAAATTGGTAGTTACCTCATATTTGATTTCCATTTCCACATGCATATTTGAATTCCCTCAATTTCATTCATGCATTTCACTTGCATATTTGAATTCTCCCTCGACATGCATTTCCATTGTTTGCATGTTTGAATCTTTCCGACTTTTGTTTGGGATTTTTCAAACCACATTGCATTTAAAAAAAAATCTTTATTTTTGAAAATGAGTTTGAGGCAATCTTTTTATGGAAAATGTTTTGAGCAAAATTTTGGAGGAATTTTTGCAAAACTCCCTCTGGCTCTCCAACACATAGCCATCATGGGGTTGTCAACAAAAAAATTGGACTTCATTTCAATATATTTGTTTCCAGAGTGCTTGGTGCTTTCACTTTTATTCTACTCAAGCACTCTTTTCCAAAATTTTCACTCTTGCATTTCCCGAGAATTTTTATTGTTCGCCCCAAGTTCAAGAAAAAGATTTTTTTTTCTTCTTTCTCCTTTTTGGTTTTCCCATTTGAATAATTGGAGTTTCTCCAAAAAAAAATAAAAAAAAATTACCTCCTTGTTGGAATCATTCTCCAACTCTTATTTTGTTCTTTTTTCTCCTTGAAAAAAAAAATATATATATCTGAGAGAATAAGTTGGTAAAATTTAACTTGAGCCAACCTTTTGGAAAATGCTTTGAGCAAAAGTTTTGATGGAATCTGGCATAGCCCCCTTGACTTTAAAGCATATAGCCATTGTGGGGCTGTTGACCAAGTTGAACTTCATTTCTTTTTATTTGGATGCAAGGGTGTTTGGATTCTTCAAGTTCATCCCTTCCGCACTCAAGCACCCTTAAAACAAAAATTCTTGCTCTCGCATTTCCCCAATTTTCCGCGATGTTTTGTCTCAAGTTTAAGAAAAAGATTTCCCTTTCTCTTCTTTTCTATTAATTCAATAAATTGAGGCTCCCCGGTCTTTAACCCCGGTAGAGTCCTTTTTGTCTTCGCTTTGTTTTTGTTCGTTTTGAATAAATAAAGCAGGTACAAGAACAAGTGTGGGGGGAGATCTCTTGAGTTCTTCATCACGCACACATTCGAGATCTCCCCCACCAACATGATGCACAACCTCGCACTAATCGACATGTAAAACAGTGGAGCCCTCGGGACAAGAAAACAAAGTTAGGTCGAACCTTTGGGTCAATCAAATATCTCATGGCCCTCTTGATCTCCACTTCATCCAAGGCGACGGTTTGCGCATCCTCTCTACTCCATCTCCCCAATTCATGAGTTAAAATAATCTTTTGAGTCAATCACAAAAATTTAACTCAAGAATAAAATGAACTTTGTTGTTCCCTCAACATACATGCTTCTAGTTGGTTGGCCTGCATACTCTTTATTCCTCGCATCATACACCTGTTGCTTGTGAACACCAATCTCATAGGAACCCTTGTTTATCTAAGTTGTTGGTGAATGTGATATGGTTGGATGAGATGAATCTTGCTTCTTCTGCATAGAGTGCTTGGGTATTTAACTTGCAAAAATTTAAAATCTATAGCTCTATGCTCCTCGATGATCTTATATTCCTACCAAAGCCATATGTTGACTACATTGGAAAACCTACACACATATGCTGCTTGTCATTACATTGAGCTTTATCAAAATTGTGTGACCCTAGTGAGAAACTTGTCATACTCTCTTGATCAAGATCACGTACACTCCACCTCACATGCTGAACTTCTACTCTGGAAGTTAAGCAATACCACCATCCATCCACCAAAATAAGTACTCCACAAAAGCATTGTTACCTTTCTCTCTCTCTAATTATCATTGGAGACATGGCTATGCAAAAGAAAGAATAATCCCTGCTCATACAAAAGTAGAGCATGATGAAAAAAAAGAGAAGGGATAATGTTGAAAAAAAAAAGAAAGAAAGAAAGAAAGAAAGAACCATAGCCATGTCCTCCTCAAACATTCAAAAAAGAGAAAGAGAGAAGGAATGCAAAAAAGGAGTACAATTTCCACCACACCACCCTCATACACACTTGCACATCTTGATCAAGGTTGTATGACTTGCATTCTCCATGGATCCACCCTTTTGGTTCGGCAAAATATGTGATACAAGTATGCCTCTCTTTCATTCCCTACCAAGCTCCACATAAGGCCTTTTGTAGAAGTAGGATGAAAAGAGGCAAATCCAATGCCTTGGTAAGGAACCATACACATTGAGCGATTTGAGAGTGATCATTTGAGGAGTATGAGCTATCTTTTTACTTTGAAAATCTATCAAAAACCCAAGTTACTCAGCAGAGGGAGTTATGATGACTTGAATCAAGACCGTTCCATTCCTCAACCGCCCAAGATGACATGGTAGACACATCAAAAGTTCACGGGTACAGGTATGGCTTGGAATAACTTGTATGCTAGCATCATACCATAGGAAGTCATGCTTTATCTTAATCTTCCACCTTCACTCGAGGACGAGCAAAGGCTCAAGTGTGGGGGTCTTGTTGACGGTCGTTACGGCACGATTTTGACCGTCAAATACCTGCACAAATGGAATCAAAGTAAACACCAAACATAGTGTTAGGGCTTAAAACTAACAAATTTCACAAGTCTTGGTATATTTATGAGTGCAGGTGCAATCCATATGAAAATGAGGGAAAAGTACATTACAATGCCGACAATTCTTCACTCCGAGAAATCAGCATCGGCAGCCGAGGAAGACATGCACCAAAAAGGATACAAAACCTATCCAACTTGGGCCAAACCATCAAGACACATCATTAGGACCCAAAGGGGGACTCCTTGGTCCAAGCCCATGCAAGATATCCCTCCGGCAAATCCACAGTCATCGCAGGATCACACATGATGGAGAAAAGGCTACAATTCAGCCACCTGGACACTCCTTCGACTAATTGACGGATACCCAAATCAGGGTATCCTGATCTAGGATGCTTAATTCTGCTAACCTTCTCAGCTTAATTGTGTAGGGCCCACAGGAACAGGCACACGACAACAGAGCGCTCGAGGGGCCCACGGCCGACCCCGAGGGCACATACAAGTTCCGCCTCGTCCGACCCCGAGTCGGCCGGGGCCCACGACTTCCGCCCCGCCCGACCCCGAGTCGGGTGGGGTCCACAGACTCCGCCTCGCCCGACCCCCAGTCGGGCGGGCCCCGAACTCCGCCTCGCCCGACTCCCAGTCGGGCGGGCCCACAAGCCGCGCTTCGCCCGACCCCGAGTTGGGAGACTTCGTCGAGAAGATTTCCCTCTGGCAAGGAGGACAGGCATTTATGACGAGTAGCTGGGGAGCCTTAACTCTACCCAGCAACTCATCTACTTGCAGGCACGTGATCTGACTTGCACAATGACATCCGTCCCATCTCACAGCGCCGCCTGACACCTCGAGTACAGCAGCGGGATGGCTACGGCATCATCATCACCCTGAACAGGAACGAAGACCGGACCGGCGACAAGACGGTCGCGACAGTCTGGGTTGACATCTCGACCACCTGCCCGGCGACCAGGCTGACAGGACGCCGCCTGACTAGAGCCACAGTAGCGGATAGGGATCAGACTAGTGCGGCGCATAGCCGCGCCGCCCACAACGGGAAACCCCGTTCTCATTTGTAAACCAGCTCACTCCATGATTATAAAAGGAGAGCTTGGTGCATAAGGAGGGGGGATCCAGAGATACAACGCACACAGACATAGAGATACACACGAAGAGGCTTGGAGTCTTTCTCCTCCCTCGCCAACACTTGTAGCTCCCCTCTGCAAGTCGAAACACGAACTACCCACGAACTGGACGTAGGGCATCGATTGCCTGAACCAGTATAAACCTTGCCTCTCTCGCAAAACCCTCGCCATCATAGAAGATTGTTAGGCGCCGTAGTTACAAATTTACTTGTCGGCCGGTTTCTTAACACCGACAGTTGGCGCGCCAGGTAGGGGACCTCAGCGCGTTTGACATCTTCAGTTGATGGCGAGCCACGACATCGATTGGGCTCCGGGTGCTCTCGTGTACTTCGGGAGCCTGGAGTTCATCGTGGTCCGGGACGGGGGGCTTTCGCGCGTCGAGGCGCCGGCCCCCCCACAACGGGCCCTCACCCTCGCCATGCCCGCGGGCGCGGAGCTCGTGGGTATGGCGGAGTACGACTACGACAGCGACGAGGATGACCTCCTCGACTACGACTCCGACGCCGGCAGTCACCATCCTTCGCGCGAGTGCATGATGGTGGAAGCCGGCGGAGGTAGTCGCCGCAACGTTGGCGACGTGGCCGCGCAGCCAGACCTTGCAGCGGCCGCGACAACGGCGGACGCCAGAGAGGCCGCAGAAGCCGCGCCCCTGCTTGTGACAGCGGCGCAGCAAGAAACCCCTCCGGCGAGCGTCGATCGCCGGGGGGGCGACGACCTGGAGCGTCTGCTCCGACGCCAACACGAGCTCGCAGAAGCCGAGCGGCGGCTCAAGGAGGAGCGCGAGCGGCTCGAACACGAGGTGGCGCAGCGCCAGGCCCAGCGCGAACGTGTGCGTGCCCATGGGCGCGAAGCCCGGCAGCGGATTCTGGCCGAGGCGGGCAACCTCGTGCCCAGATACACCAGGCCCAGCCAGAATGTCGCCGCGGCTGCGACACTTTTGCGCGCGCTCCCGCAACCGTCCAATGAGGACCAGCGAAGAATCCAGGGGGAGCTCAAGGACCTCCTGGACTTGGCGGCGGTGCAGCAGGCCGAGCGCGAGCAAAGCTGCGCTGCACGGCGGTGGGAATCCAGCGTTTCCTACCGCACGCCAAGCAAGCCGCGGGCACAACCCGAAAGTTCCGTCCACCAAACCCCCGAACAAAGTGGGACTGGGGACGCGCCGCCGGTCCATCAGCGGATCGGCAGGATCCGCGACGCCCGCGACATACTGCGGGCAAGGCGCCGCGAGCAAGGGCGAGGTCCACGGTGCGAAACCGAGGACTTTGTCTACGCTCCGCGGCGTGGCGGGAGATTTGACCCGGAGGAAGACAAGCCTCGGGCTCCGGTCCCGGCCGGCCCACGGGCTTTTGGCCGCGCCATCTTGCGGGCTCCCGTCCCCCAGCGGTTTCGGCCGCCCAGCAATATCACGAAGTACAACGGGGAGACGAATCCCGCGTTGTGGCTGGAGGACTACCGCCTGGCATGCCAAGCCGGCGGTGCCACCGACGAACGGTTCATTATCCGCAACCTCCCCCTCTTCTTGGCCGACTCGGCCAGGACGTGGCTCGAGCATCTCCCGGAGGGCTCAATCCAGGATTGGGTTGACCTCCAGGAGGTGTTCATCGGCAACTTCCAGGGTACGTACGCGCGCCCGGGGAACCCGTGGGACCTTCGGAACTGCCGACAGGGCGCCGACGAGTCCCTGAGGGACTATATCAAGCGGTTCTCCAGGCAATACAACGCGTTACCCAATCTCGCTGACGCCGAGGTGATCTCCGCGTTCATAGCGGGCACTGGCAACGAAGGGCTCGTTCATGAGCTCGGCCGCAAGAGTCCGCGCTCCATGAAGGAGCTGCTCGACGTGGCCACCAGCTACGCCTCCGGTGAGGACGCGGTCGATGCCCTCCTTCACCGGACTAAAGGCAAGGCAAAGCGGAACGAGAGTTCCGGTGCGGGTCCGTCTGCCCCGCACGACAAGAAGCAAAAGCAGAAGAAGAAGAAGGGCGGCGATCAGTAACGCCGCAACGACGCACTCGTCGCGGCCGTCGAGCGTAAGCAGAAGAAGCCGGCCGTCGACAACGACAGCAAGAACCAGCATTTCGAAAAGATGCTGGAGGCGCCGTGCCCCAACCACGCCTACCCCGTCAAGCACGCCCTCAAGGATTGCGGGCTCATGCTGAAGTTCCTGGGCTCGAAGGCCAAGAAGTCCGACCCCAAGGATTCTGACCCCAGGGATGACGGGAAGGACGACAAGGAGGCGGACGGTGGATTTCCGAAAACCACCGGCTGCCTCATGATCTTCGGAGGCGAAGGAGTCAGCTCCTCCAAGCGGCGCTAGAAGCTGGAGCGCCGAGAGGTGTACGCCGCCGAGCCGGCAACTCCGGCCTTCCTCAAGTGGTCCGAGGCGGCCATCACCTTCGACCGCGACGACCACCCCGAGTACGTGCCGCGTCCGGGGCGGTACCCACTCGTCGTCGACCCCATCGTCTCCAACAAGCGCCTATCCAAGGTATTGATGGATGGTGGTAGTGGTTTAAATATTTTGTACGCAGAGACCCTCGATGCCATGGGAGTCAGTCGCTCTCGCATCCGACCTTCGGGCGCACCCTTCCATGGGGTCGTGCCCGGAAAGACGGCCATGCCACTCGGGCAAATCGACTTGCCCGTCACCTTCGGCACGCCGATCAACTACCGCACAGAGGTCCTCACCTTCGACGTGGTGGACTTCCCCGGCGTGTACCACGCGATCCTTGGTCGGCCATGTTACGCGAAGTTCATGGCCATCCCCAACTACACCTACCTCAAGCTCAAGATGCCTGGGCCGAGAGGTGTCATCACCGTGAGCACGTCTGTTCAACGTGCTTACGAGTGTGAAGTAGAGTGCTGTGAGCTGGCCGCGGCGCTCATCAACAAGTCCGACCTCCCGGAGGTCACCAGCGTGGAGTCCGAGGTGACGCCGACTCCGAAGAAGGCGTCCGGCTCGTTCGAGCCATCCAAGGACACCAAGAAGGTTCCCCTCGACCCGTCCGACCCCGAGGGGAAGGCGGTCATCATTGGGGCGACCCTTTCTGCCAAATAGGAAAGCGCGCTCGTCGATTTCCTTCGCGCCAACAAGGACATCTTCGCGTGGAAACCCTCGGACATGCCAGGGATTCCAAGGGAAATCGCCGAGCACTCCCTCAACATCAAACCGGGATCGAAACCGGTCAAGCAGAGGTTGCGCCGATTCGACGAGGAAAGGCGCCGAGCCATAGGCGACGAGCTGACAAAGCTCCTTGCCGCCGGCTTCATCAAAGAAGTGTATCACCCCGAGTGGCTCTCCAATCCTGTACTTGTTAAAAAGAAAAATGGGAAATGGAGGATGTGTGTTGACTACACAAGTCTCAACAAGGCATGTCCGAAGGACCCGTTTCCTTTGCCACGCATCGACCAAATTGTTGACTGGACCGCAGGGTGCGAAACCCTGTGTTTCCTAGACGCCTACTCGGGCTATCATCAGATCCCACTAAAGATCGGTGATCAAGAGGCAACGGCGTTCATCACTCCCTTCGGCTCATATTGTTACGTTACAATGCCGTTTGGGTTAAAGAATGCCGGCGCCACTTACCAACGTTGTATGATCAAGTGTTTCGGTGATCTCATCGGACGGATCGTGCAAGCGTACGTGGATGACATCGTAGTCAAATCCCGAGAAATGCGTTTTCGGGGTCCCAAAAGGGATGCTCCTGGGATACTGCGTTTCACAACGCGGCATCGAAGCCAACCCAGAAAAAATCGAAGCCATCGCGAAGATGGGGCCGATCAAAAACCTGAAAGGCGTTCAGAAGCTGACCGGCTGCTTAGCCGCACTCAGTCGATTCATTTCCCGACTCGGGGAAAAGGGGTTGCCACTCTATCGTCTCCTCAAAAAGTCCGACAACTTCGTCTGGACAGCCGAGGCACAAGAGGCTCTTGATCACCTCAAGGCCAGACTCTCTAGCGCCCCGATTCTCACCTCTCCGACCGAGAAGGAGCCCTTGTTGCTCTATATAGCGGCGACAACACAGGTGGTCAGCACCGCCCTGGTGGTGGAGTGAACGGAGTCGGGCAAGGTGCTCAAGGTACAACGGCCCATGTACTTCGTCAGCGAGGTCCTCTCCGACTGCAAGACAAGGTGGCAGCAGATCCAGAAGGTGATATACGCGCTGGTCATCACTCGGCGCAAACTCCGTCACTACTTCGACGCCCATCCGGTAACCGTCGTCTCCTCCTTCCCCCTTGCTGAGGTTCTAGGCAATCCGGAAGTGTCGGTCAAAATTTCTAAATGGGCGTTAGAATTAATGGATCAGGGAATAGAATTCATGCACCCATCTGCCGTAAAATCACATACCCTGGTAGATTTCATCGCCGAGTGGACCGAAACTCAGTTGCCCATAGTTCCTGTCGAAAGGGGATGTTGGCAGCTGTTTTTTGACGGCTCTCTCACAAAAAGGGGGGCCGGGGGTGGGTGGCTGCTCATCTCTCCGAGAGGTGTGCGAATGCAATATGTCATCCGGCTCAATTTCCCAGCATCACACAATGTAGCCGAGTACGAAGCTCTGCTTAACGGCATGAAAGCAGCTGTCGAGTTAGGAGTCCGTAGGCTCGAAGCCTTTGGCGACTCTCAGCTCGTTGTTAACCAGGTCATGAATGAGTCCACCTGCACTAACCCCAAGATGGCGGCCTACTGTGCCGAAATCCGCCGTCTGGAAGAAAAATTCGATGGTTTTCAGGTTGAACACGTCCCTCGGCGGGACAACGAAACGGCCGATTCGTTGGCCAGGCTGGGGTCCAACCGGGAGGTAATCCCGGCAGGCATTTTTGCCTGCGATCAAGACAAGCCGTCCATCAATGATCCCGCGTCAGCCGACCCGACGAGAGAGCAAGCACAAGAACCGGCTCCGATTGAGGCCAACGAGGCCTTGGTCATCGAGCGCGACAAAAACTCGGGGGCTCCCGCCGACCCCCGCGACGCCTCGCCCGACTCGGGGGCTGACCCCGGGTCCCGCGATGACTGGAGGCAACCCTTCATCGACTATCTCCTGCGACAACAGCTTCCGCCCGACCGCACTGAGGCACGCCGACTCGCAAGGCGCGCCAAGACATTTGCGATGGTCGGCGGCGAGCTGTATAAAAAAGGGCGCTCTGGAGTCCTCCAACGCTGTATCCCTCTCGACGAGGGTAGGCAGTTACTCCAGGATATCCATGGCGGAACGTGCGGCCATCACGCTGCACCACGAAGCTTAGTCGGCAACGCGTTCCGGCACGGTTTTTATTGGCCGACCGCTGTTGCCGACGCCCAACGAGTGGTGCGCACTTGCGAAGGGTGCCAGCATTATGCTCGTAAAACTCATCTGCCGGCTCAGGCCCTCCAAACCATCCCCATTACTTGGCCGTTCGCGGTGTGGGGGCTGGACCTGGTTGGACCCCTCAAAAAGGCACCGGGAGGCTACACCCACTTGCTTGTCGCCGTTGACAAGTTCTCAAAGTGGATAGAAGCCAGGCCGATCGGCAAGATTGACTCGGCGCAAGCCGTCAAGTTCTTCACCGACATTGTACATCGATTCGGGGTGCCAAATGCCATCATCACTGACAATGGCACGCAGTTCACGGGGAAGAAATTCCTGAACTTTTGCGACCAATACGGCATCCGAGTCGACTGGGCAGCTGTTTCTCACCCCCAAACGAATGGGCAGTGTAAACGAGCAAACGGCATGGTCCTCCAAGGATTAAAGCCCAGAATCTTCAACAAGCTCAAGAAATTTGCCGGTCGGTGGGCAAAAGAGCTCGATGCAGTGTTGTGGAGCCTAAGGACGACGCCGAGTCGCGCCACTGGCTACACTCCATTCTTCATGGTGTATGGAGCCGAGGCAGTGCTGCCGACTGACCTGGATTATGGGGCCCCGCGGGTGCAAGCGTTTGACCCGGACCTCAACGAGCGCTACCTCAAGGATGCGCTCGACCAGATCGACGAAGCACGAGAAGCCGCGCTCCTGCATTCCGCCAAGTATCAACAAGCGCTGCGCCGCTACCACGAACGAAAGGTTAAAGGCCGCGCTTTCGAGGTTGGCGACCTCGTTCTTCGCCTTTTGCAGGGCAATCAGGGTCGGCACAAGCTGACTCCGCCGTGGGAGGGACCATACACCGTTGCGGAGGTGCTCCGGCCCGGAACCTACAAGCTCAAGAACGCCGACGGACGCATACTCGCCAACGCGTGGAACATCGACCAGCTACGTCGTTTTTACCCTTAGCTTGTATCTCCATTTCCTTTTGTACCGTTCAAAGACATGCAAACGAAATAAAAAGAAAGTTCGTTTCTTTCTGTCTTTTTTAAATTCACAACAAGTCCTGACCTGCCGACCGCCGATCCCCGACCCTAACGGCTCGGGGGCTCCACCCGGCGGGCGTGCAAAAAAGGCCGTGTAAAATCCAAAATGCCCATGACAAACGAGCGTCAAGGCCAAGAGCGAAAATTGCGCCGACAACGCGTCCGTGGCTAAGGAATTTACATGAAAATCCTAAGTGCAGGTCCGACTCGGACAGAACTTGAGCGTCGACGATCTCTCGATCGACCCGACTGGCCGACTCGGGACTCTGACGCCTCGGCGGCTAGCAGCGGCCTGGGTTACCAGTCAGTCGAGTGAAAGGTCCAAGGCAATCAGGCGGTCTGAAAGAGGAGGAAGTCACGAAGGGAAAAACACTTAAAATTTCGAATAAGTTTCGAACGAACACAAATTTAAAGAACGAAGTACTTGTTTCATCTAAAATAAAGGCAAGTTTTTTATTTACATGAGGGCCACTCGGCCCAACTCGACTAACTACTCTATCTCCTACTACTCGTCACTCGGAGGCGACGGCAGAGGGAACGCGAAAGAGGCGAGGAGGTCGGCAAGCGTCGCCGCGACGGGCGCGGCTTTCTTCTTCAGCTCCTCCATCTCTTCATCGGAGAAGCCAGGCACCATGCCCAGCGACAAGCCCTCGAGGTCGAGGGAGTCGCCGTAGTGCGTCTGCTCCATCACCAACGTCCAGAAGACTCCGGCCTCGAAGCTCTCACGACGGAGGGCACCGAAGCGGTTGGAGATGGAAAGCAGGCGCGCCTCCAGGGTGGTGGTCCCGTCCGGCTGTGGCACCTGCAGCTCGTCAACGAGAAGCTCGGCGCCGATCTGCAGCCGCTCCAGCTGGGTGTTCTCGCCCCGCGCCACCTCCAGGTCTGCCTTGAGCGCTGAAAACCAAATAAACAAGAAAATCAAACAAGCGAACGCCGAGGCGAATGGATCAAGGCAGAGGCACAGCAACCTTACCTTCAACCTCCTTCTCCAACCCGGCAACCCGGGCGGTGAGCTGGGAGACCAACTCGGAGGACGTCCGTCGAAGCACTCGTTCGGAGTCGGCCGCCTCGCGTGCCTTGGCCGCGTCCGCCTCCGCCTTCTCGGCTTTCTTCTCCGCCGCTTCGGCCCTCCTCTCCGCTTCCTCGGCCCTCTTTTCGGCGGCGGTCGCTCTCTCCTCTGCCCCGGCCAGCGCCAGCTTGGCCTGGTCGGCCTCCCGCATGGCCTGTGTGGCCTGCTCCACCACGGCCTGTGCCTCCTCATCAAGCCGAACTCGTTCGCTCTCTTGGAAGCGAATGCAGTTCGACTTGGCCCGACTCAACTTGGACAGTTCCTGAGACAACGAAGAGGGATAAGCAAAACAAAAGCGGGAAAAAGACTCTGCGAAAGAGTGAGGATGTACGCACCTGAGTCGGGGCCCTCATCGCCTTTATCGCGCGGAGCGCGGTCTCGAGAGCATGAATGGCTTGGCTCTGATTCTGGCCAAGCACGCCCAGAGTTGCCGCTCCGCCGGCTCGTTGTGGACCCGCTCCTGTCCATCGGGCCCTTGGACGCGCAGGACATCGACGTCCGTGGGCGCACCCGAAGTCGACTGCGGCTGCGGAGGCGTGGTGGAGCTCAGACGAGGCCTCGACGGCCCGGACAGCGCGGAGCTGCCCGTCTCCGTCAACGCGGCGACCACTGGAGCCGCCTCTGCCGACGTGCTCGCCGCCGGTGCCGCCATGCTTGCTGCCGGCGCCGCCATGCTCGCCGCCGGTGCCGCCATGCTCGCCGCCATGCTTGCTGCCGGCGCCGCCACGCTTGCCGCCGGCGCCGCCGTGCTCGCCGCCGAGCCGGGCGCCGTCCCCAAAACCCCTGAGGACCGGAGTAGCTGCTTTCGTGGCAGGACCTGCAGCGGACCCCTGAAACAAAAGAGAGTTAGCGAACGAAATAAAGAAGTAAAAGAAACGCAGCGAAGTCGAGCACTAACCGGAATGGCTGACGCTTCGGGGTCGGGCCGGCAGACGACCCAGCCTCATCACGCGCCCTCTTGCCTGAGAGGGCACTCGCCGCCGCAGCCGTCGTCCCCGCAGAAGACGCCACCGTCACCACCGCGGCGATCGCCTCCGAAACCGCCGTCGCGGGGACGGCGGCGGTCCCCGCCGACTCGGGCGGGGGAGTCACCACGACTGGCGGAGCCAAGGATAACGCCGTCGCGGAGACGGCGGGAGCCGTTGCCACCACGGTCGCCACGGCTGGCGAAGCTTCAGAAGCTGCCGTGGACGCCGCCGCCGCCACGGACGCCGGAGTCACCACGGCCAACGGGGCCGTGGGGGACGCCACGGTCGTCATCATCCCGGCGGGCGGCAGTGCGGTGATTATGGTGGACGTGGTCGTGGAAGGGGCCGCGGTCGAGGCGCTCGTCGATGCCGTCGTCGCCGCGGCCACCGCCGAGCTCGTCGCCGCCGATGGCACGGTCACCACAACCGATGTCGTCGCGGCGGCCGATGCCATTAGTGGCCCCGCCATAGCCGTCGCCACGGGGAGCAATCTCGCGGGGGCGGGCGTGAGAGCCATGGAGGCGAGGGGAGCCGCCGGCCACGAAGAGCCCGCCGCGCCCCCACTGCCTGAAGCACCGGCGACGTTGGGACCCGGGGCGCGATCTTCCAGTTGACCCCAATCGACCTGGTCGTCATCGTCGTCGTCGCCGTCGTCATCGCCGCCCTCGTCGTCACCGCCGTCGTCATCATCGTCGTCATCGTCGTCCTCGGAGTCGGAGACCACGTCGCCTCGGCGGCGACGCCGTCTCTTCTCCTCTTCCCTCTTCGCCCGCTTCGCCTTCTTGGCGTCCTCGCGGTCTTTGCGGGCCTTCTGCCGCTCCGCCCGCTCCCTGTTGCTCGCGCGGACGGCGTCGTAGACTTCGGGAAGAGGGGCGGCAGAAGGAATGAAGGCGACGCCAGTCTAAATCCAAGAAAAAGTGTATAAGCGAAAAATCGGAAAAATCGAAACAATGCCGAATCGGGATCGAAACCGAATCGAAAAACTTACGAATTGTAGGGCCCCCTGCTCCGGAAGCATCGGCGGGTGGCCCGGGATCGGATAGTTAAAGCTATCCCAATCCGCCGCTGTCTTCCCCATCGCCTCCGAGAGCCGGGCCTTCAGCTCTCGGACGGAAATCCGTGGCTCCGCGTGGGGGTCCACCATGCAGGTCCCCTTCCACGCAAAGTCGCGGCCCATCTCCCACATGGGGAAGCGCCGGTCTTGGAGCGGCGCAAGCCTCCTGACGTGGTAGGCGCCAATGACCCCGACGCCCGTAACGCCGCCCCTCTTGAGTTTGTCGATCGTATCCAAGAGATCGGCCAACTTCTTCTTGTTAGGGGCGGCCGGTCCCCAACCCCAGCACTCGGGCGCCTCTTCGATCAGGCGCCCGGTGAACTCCGGGAGCGGCGCGAGCGCGGTGTTCTTGAGGTAAAACCACCTCTCGTCCCAACCCTTGTTGGTGTCGGTGACGGGCATGGTGATGTACTCGCGGGCCCGGGTGCTCCGGAGCCGGAAGCTAGCACAGCCGATTGGGACGGCGCGCGGATTCCCTTCCGCGTCCTTCTTGGTCTGGAGCGCGAGGGTGAAGAAGTACTTGAAAAGGTGGAAATGGGGGCGAATCTTCAAAAAACCTTCGCACAAGGCGACGAAGGCGGAGATGTGCTGGATGGAGTTGGGGTTGAGGTGCTGCAACTCCAACTTGTAGTGGTGAAGTAGGCCGCGGAGGAAGGGAAGAGGCGGCATGCCGAAGCCGCGCTCGTGGAAGGAGCGGAAGGAGACAATGTAGCCGTCCGGCGGCGATGGTGTCCTCTCCTCCTCGGGTACCAGCCACTCCCGCTCCGCGGTGAGAGGCATCAGGAGGCCGCGCGCAACCAGGGCATCGAGGTTCCCCTTGGTGCTGTTGGACCGGCTCCAATCCGCCATGGCGAATGCGGGCGAGGGACGCGGAGCGACGGCAAAACGAAGGGAGGTTGGAGAGCGAGCGAGGCGAGGAAGACGAAGCGGTTTGCGCAAAGGCGAGCGGCGGTGGATGCGAAAGGTCGCGAAAACCTGGTAAGGCAAATGAGGTTAGACTCATCCCCTTTTATAGTTATCGCGTTCACACGACGCATCGTTCCCCGCGCCTCCCCTGTTTCGCGATCTAACAGGTGCAGGTGCCTTAAAAACCGCTATCATGGCCCGCTCCACTACCGTACGAAAACGGATCGTGGCCTCGATCCGCGCGGAAGGCGAACCGTCGCGTCTCCACGACGCACGATGACGGCCTAGGCGGGCTTGGAATCCCGGCCGGGCCCACAGGTAATAAAGGCTAGGGGCTGAAAACGCCCCGACGGCCCAGTTTCCGGCCCAGGAGTTCGAAGGCCGGCCCCGCGAAAGGGTTCGAACGGCCGCTCCAGGGCAAAACTAAGTGAGGGGCCACCAAAGAGGGGTCCCCAGCGACCGCAACCCGTACACCGTAGTACAATGGGCCTCTGACGGTAGCGTCCGAGTCCGAGTCTAAAAAACCTCAACCTTGATCTCCCATCGAGGGAGGGCATCGAGCCCACCGACTCCGAGCGAAAGGAGTCGGTGATCGAAAAAGGCAGGAACTCGGATCTTAATGAGGCCGACTCCAGCTAGTCTCAATCGGACCCCCGCGAAGGGCAAGCCGAGGCCTTCACTCGGACACACCCGTTTGCAGCTTAAACGAGCACCACGCATCGAACCATCGAGGAATGACGTGGCCGGCTCATGCATATCCCGTCTTATCGTAAAGACGCGCGGGTACGGACGAAACAAAAAGTCGAAACGACCCTCGGACGGATCCGCGCATCGAGCAAGGACTCGGGGGCTCGCATTCGCAAACAATGACCTACTGCGTGGTCTCGGGAAAACCTTTTTTGTCACCCTCGGCACAAGTAAACCACTTGTACCGAGGCTCGGGGGCTACACCCGGCGGGTGCGCTCGCGCGCACCCCCCGGCAGGAGTAGTGCGAAAATACCCTCGGAAAGACAACGACAAGCCTCGACGGCGACCACGACCCCCGGCCGCCGCCCAGGCTCGGGGGCTACTGACGGATACCCAAATCAGGGTATCCTGATCTAGGATGCTTAATTCTGCTAACCTTCTCAGCTTAATTGTGTAGGGCCCACAGGAACAGGCACACGACAACAGAGCGCTCGAGGGGCCCACGGCCGACCCCGAGGGCACATACAAGTTCCGCCTCGTCCGACCCCGAGTCGGCCGGGGCCCACGACTTCCGCCCCGCCCGACCCCGAGTCGGGTGGGGTCCACAGACTCCGCCTCGCCCGACCCCCAGTCGGGCGGGCCCCGAACTCCGCCTCGCCCTACTCCCAGTCGGGCGGGCCCACAAGCCGCGCTTCGCCCGACCCCGAGTTGGGAGACTTCGTCGAGAAGATTTCCCTCTGGCATGGAGGACAGGCATTTACGACGAGTAGCTGGGGAGCCTTAACTCTACCCAGCAACTCATCTACTTGCAGGCACGCGATCTGACTTGCACAGTGACATCCGTCCCATCTCACAGCGCCGCCTGACACCTCGAGTACAGCAGCGGGATGGCTACGGCATCATCATCACCCTGAACAGGAACGAAGACCGGACCGGCGACAAGACGGTCGCGACAGTCTGGGTTGACATCTCGACCACCTGCCCGGCGACCAGGCTGACAGGACGCCGCCTGACTAGAGCCACAGTAGCGGATAGGGATCAGACTAGTGCGGCGCATAGCCGCGCCGCCCACAACGGGAAACCCCGTTCTCATTTGTAAACCAGCTCACTCCATGATTATAAAAGGAGAGCTTGGTGCATAAGGAGGGGGGATCCAGAGATACAACGCACACAGACATAGAGATACACACGAAGAGGCTTGGAGTCTTTCTCCTCCCTCGCCAACACTTGTAGCTCCCCTCTGCAAGTCGAAACACGAACTACCCACGAACTGGACGTAGGGCATCGATTGCCTGAACCAGTATAAACCTTGCCTCTCTCGCAAAACCCTCGCCATCATAGAAGATTGTAGCCGCCATGGAGCTAAAGGAACACATGGAGCTTAGTGCTTGTCATCTTATCCACAACCACCACATCACCATAGCACAAGGTCTCTCCTAATGCCGCGTGCTGCTGCCTATGTGTAGCACCCATATTTTTGACCATCTCGATAAACCCTAAAATTGGGCCTTTTCAAAAAATTTCAAATAATAAAAATGGACTAGATCAAAATAGGGCCCAATTAAAAATTTCCCGAATTAAAACCATGCATGGGCATCATGTGCACCTTCTTGCCCTTTTGTTACCTTTATTTATTTGTTTGAGTGTGTGATCCAGTCCAAATTCAAATTTGAATTCAAACCCATTTGAATTCCCTCTCAAAACTCCAATCGGAAATGTTCAAACAAATTTCTTGCTAAATGGGCCGCCATTCTCATTTTTCCAGCACGCGGCCCACTTCCCTTCCCTCCTCTTTCCCTTCCCACTCGCCCGCTGGGCCGCTCTCCTGTCTCTGCCGCGCTCCAGCCCATTCGGTCCAGCCCACCTCACGCCCGCGCCCGGTCGCCGACACGTAGGGCCTGCGCGCCGTCGTCAAAGTCCCGCCGCACCGCCGACCGGCCGGCGCGAGGCACGGGAGTTACTGCCCCGCCGCCGTGCTCCCTCTCTTTTCCCCCACGCGTCGCGCGCGCCGCTCTCTTCTTTTCCCCCGTCCGGGCCCCCTTCTCCCATTCCGCCGGCAATATCAAACCCTAGCCCCCCTACGCCATAACTCCGGCGAACTCGAGCTCCACGCCACAGCGGCGTCAAAACAACGCGCCCGCGCAACCACACCGTGCCCAGGGCCCCTTTCTTCCTTCTCGCCGCGTGGCATCGCTCCAACCCCGTCCCCCACACGAGCTCTCCGCCACCACACGTGCCGGCGAAATATCCTGGCGAACCCGGGATATTCCCGAGCTCCACCGCCTCAAACGGGCTATAAAGAAGCTCGACGCCCCTCTCGCCTCGCCCATCTGCTCATTTGCAACCCAAATCGAGCACACCCGCGCCAACCTGAGCTCACACCCCTCTTCGTCCCCAACTCCGGCCACCGTCGAACCACAGCCTCCCGCCTTTCCCCTCCCTCTCCGAGCGCGTGGTGAGCATCTCCGACCTTTCCTCTTCCCTCTGCGCCCAACTTTCTTCCTCTTCTCGCACCGGAGCATGGTCTCCACCAAGCACCGCCGCCCGCCACCCTTCTCCACCGTCGCCGGCCGCCGTGGGAGCACCCCCGGCCCAGCCGAGCGCGGCCACACCTTCCCCTCGCGCGCTGTTGACGGTCGTTACGGCACGATTTTGACCGTCAAATACCTGCACAAATGGAATCAAAGTAAACACCAAACATAGTGTTAGGGCTTAAAACTAACAAATTCCACAAGTCTTGGTATATTTATGAGTGCAGGTGCAATCCATATGAAAATGAGGGAAAAGTACATTACAATGCCGACAATTCTTCACTCCGAGAAATCAGCATCGGCAGCCGAGGAAGACATGCACCAAAAAGGATACAAACGAACGAACACACATGCCTAATGCGCACGACTCTAACTCCTGCTGCAGCTGTCCTGCACACACACGAACACACATGCCTAATGCATGTTGCTGACCCAAACTCAACACACGCGACATACGCTACGGCCATGTCAAGGTTACAGATAACATTCAACTCCCTAATCTTGACATGGCATACACTCTAACTCACAGCAACGCTGACACGTCATCGGCTCTCGCCAGCAATGCCTTCCCGTTCCGCACCTCAGAGCAAAACCTGCCAATGTGCCCGCGCTCACCGCAGGTGTAGCATCGCCCACGATGGCGCCCACCGAAACGTGACTTGCCTGAACATGTGCTGCTTGCAGCGTCGTCCTCGTCGTCATGGCCGCCGCTACAGCCACGTGCCTTCTTGCTGTCGCGTCGTGCATCACCGCCACAAGCACGTTCCTTGCTGTGCTGACGCCGATGCGCTTCCCACTTATCCTCCGAGAGCAGCAAGTTCTTGAGGCCCGCACCAACCTCAGCCGCCTCGTCCTCGGTAGAGCGATCCTCAGCCGGCCGCAACCTGCCGACGAGCTCCTCCACAGACATGGAGTCCAAGTCTAGGAGCGTCTCGATCGCCAACGCGAACTGGCTGAATTTCTTGGGGACCACGCGTAGGATCTTCCTCACCACGCGACCATCCTCCAGCTCCACGCCGAGATCGGTCAAATTCCCGGCAATGCCCTTGATGTGCAGCGAGAAGTCGTCGATCGTCTCGCCGTCGAGGAACGCAACATTCTCGAATTCCTTCAACAGTCGCTGCGCGTTCGCTTGCTTCACGCGCGACTCTTCACCACCACCCACGCCTCTTTCGCCGACTTCTTTATGCCGAGCTCGGCCTTCATCTCTGAGGGTACGCTGCTAAGGATGGCAGCCAATGCCAACCTGTCCCCGCAACGCTTGGGCTTGACCGCCTCCATCACGTCCCACAGCCCCAACACTTCCAAGCTGACCTGCATGACCAGTGAACACTCAAGGTAATTGTTCTTGGTCAGCATCTGCAGATCCACGGCGCTGGAGTTGGCGACGACGCCCGCAGCGACGGTCTTCGACATCATCCCCGGCTCTGATACCATATGTTGGAGCCCAGCACTCTCCTGGCAACTCTCTCTCTCTCTCTCTCTCTCTCTCTCTCTCTCTCTCTCTCTCTCTCTCTCTCTCTCTCTCTTACGACACAAATGCAAAGTAGAAGATGGACAGCAGCTGGAGCATGCAAGTGTTTCTGGCGATGAACACCGCGGCGACGAACTCGCCTATATCTTGGCTGCTTATTTCTCTGGTTTCAAGTTTCATCAGAGGAGTACATTGCCTTTTATAGTCCTGGACATATACATCAATAGAGCTTACCTCTTGTGCACAATACATCCATCTTCTTGCAGAATACTCCACCGAATCCTAACCAACTACGACGCGCTCTCCGCAGCAATCCTGCTGGACCCGAGCTTGACCGGTATGCACACGACTCTAACTCGTGCTACAGCTGTCCTGCACACACACGAACACACATGCCTAGATGATGCAAGTTGCTGACCCAAACTCAACGCACACGACAGACGCTACAGCCATGACAAGGTTACAGATAACAGACATAGCTTGGCGAACCCAGCGGTGCGCATACAGTGCAGTGACATCGTTGCAGTGCCCTTCTTCCACGTAGATGTGACACACGTCAAGGGGATCTCAGAGATCACGCAGGAGGTTGGCCATGAAGCGGTTCAGCCAGTCGGCGCCCAGCACCAGATCATCGTAGAACACGGTGAACAAAAGGCTGGGCATATACTTTCAGTGGTGGTGCCAGGCCCGGGCGAGCACGCTTGTGCACACGACCTCTAGTAGTGGCATTAGGCCGAGCACATGGTGGATGACCTCACAGGGAGGGCGCTGATCCGGTTGAGGCTGGCAGCCTCCTTCATTGGCATCTCGTCCTCGATCCCGGAGGCATTTCGTCGAACATGCTGCAGGCGTTGCATCCTGTAGAAGAGCAAGACAGAGAAGGATACATGAGAATGAAACAGTTCACAAGCATGAACATATCCACAGCATGGCAAAGCACCAGAGGAAGCGCGCGTACAAAGTTAAGTACGCAGGGGAGACCCTAGATTCTCACCTTTCTAAGGATTCACCGATGTCAACAGCGGCAGAGGCGACAGCAGAGATAATCACAAGAAAAGAAGCAAAGCGTCTAAAAAAAAGTGGTAGGCGTGTACAAGCCTACTAGCGGTGGATGAAAATCCAGGAGGGGATTTGAAGGGCGTTAATCCTCTTCTTCTCTAGCGTTGGAACTTGACAAATCCAGGAGGGGATTTGAAGGGCGTTAATCCTCTTCTTCTCTAGCGTTGGAACTTGACAAGTCGAGGAGGCGGGTCCCATTAATTTGCGTGGGAACCTTTGTGTTAGATTGTATCCGTGCTTTTCACTTTTTGTATTTATTTCCGTGCTGTGTGTGGCAGGGTTTAGGTCTCCTGGGGCTGCACGTTCTGTGCGCCAGGATTGCCGATCACGGCTGCCTTTCGTTTATGTACTAAACCTAAACCATCGAGTAATACATCGTGTATTTCTCTCAACCTCTATGCTTTCACTTTGTTCTGAGGACTTGGGCAATCGTTAACCTTCTTCTATGCCGGTGTCTCTTCCAGATCCATCGTGTAAAAGGCAGCTATGGGGCCACATTGCACGGAAATCATATAAAGATTCATCGGGTAAATGCAGCTACGGGGCCACATTGTGCGGGAATCATATACATCGCGTGTGCAGTTGTCTTTGAGCCCATTAACACACACCCCTCCTCGTCTTGATGGTTGATGGTTCCTGAGTTTATGCCGCTGCTCCCAAGCACGGGCAGGGAACAACAAAGCTCACGCGTTGGAACAATTGATCACCAAGCCTTGAACAGTTGAGTTGATGAAAGTGGAGGCAGCGGTGGTGCCGCCGAGCCAGATGGAGACATTGCGGGAGGGCAGGAGTTCACGCGTTGGGCAGTGCTGGTGCCGGAGGCCACAGGTGGAAGCGCGTCATGGCGAGGGAGGTGTGCGGCCCTTGACGAATTGAGCTTTAATTCAGAGATGGTCCTTGTTGAATCAAGCTTTGTAGCTGGGTAGCCCTTGACGAATCGCAATCCGCATGGGTGCATGGCCCTTGATGAGCTAATAACCTGTCGTTATAGAGAGACCAGTTGATATTTTTTCTGAGATTGACAGATTGGAGCCAGCATGACGCCTAAACCATAAGCTGGTTTTACTAAGTTGCTTGATCTTGATATTAACAAGGTCCCAAACATGTGTTTGCTTATCGACAAGGCTCACTTACCACTGAAAGAATAATTAGTTACAAATGTAATACCCATGTCGAGTTTTGGACTTGAACACGGGTGGTTGATTCCATCACAAGAAACATAACCAACTCAGCCTGCCAGTTTGAGGGAAGTTTAGTTGCTCAAAAGAGAAGAAACTCCATCGGAAAGCCCTGGTGGAAAAAAAGGGAATTCACAACGAATAAAGGATACCTTTGCATACCTCTACTTTTCTCATCAGCCACCTTCATCGTTGAGATTAATTACTAACTTCTTTAGGTTTTGTGAGGTGTGTGTGCAGAGCTCATCATTCGCCTGTAAAAGTTGGAAGGGAGGATTGTTCGACGGTGTCTGATGTTGTTCCATGGTGGCAAATAATCACGATGGGTAGAGTTTGAGGGGGTGGGGGGGGGGGGGGGGGTCATCTCATATGACAATTTAGTGTGATGGGTGCTAATTGTCGATATGGTGGAATGTTGGGGCAGTGGAAGCTGCTCAGAGCGGGTGGACAAGACAAGGAGGTGACAGGGTATGTGACTATGGTGCACTAAGTGGCACAGGCCAGTCTTAAAGTATGACATTTGTCCATCACTAAACATCATTGCAAGGTCGTATAGAGTTGCCGATAAAAGGCGGCAATGTGAGGGATCTCACCTGACAAGTGCCTATTTAACCCTAGTTGTTGATCCATATGGTTTGGAACCAAATTGTCTGTTGTTGTGATTCAAAAGGCACAGCGTGCCATTTCAAAGATGAGTTATGAGTACCTAGACTCTCTCTCTCACTCACTCACTATGTTAATAGCACAAAGCCCTTAACTAAGCCCATTTAGAATGGTAACTAGGTAAGCACACGAAGGCATCCTCGCCTCTCCTGCCTGTTGTAGCCGCCATGGAGCTAAAGGAACACATGGAGCTTAGTGCTTGTCATCTTATCCACAACCACCACATCACCATAGCACAAGGTCTCTCCTAATGCCGCGTGCTGCTGCCTATGTGTAGCACCCGTATTTTTGACCATCTCGATAAACCCTAAAATTGGGCCTTTTCAAAAAATTTCAAATAATAAAAATGGACTAGATCAAAATAGGGCCCAATTAAAAATTTCCCGAATTAAAACCATGCATGGGCATCATGTGCACCTTCTTGCTCTTTTGTTACCTTTATTTATTTGTTTGAGTGTGTGATCCAGTCCAAATTCAAATTTGAATTCAAACCCATTTGAATTCCCTCTCAAAACTCCAATCGGAAATGTTCAAACAAATTTCTTGCTAAATGGGCCGCCATTCTCATTTTTCCAGCGCGCGGCCCACTTCCCTTCCCTCCTCTTTCCCTTCCCACTCGCCCGCTGGGCCGCTCTCCTGTCTCTGCCGCGCTCCAGCCCATTCGGTCCAGCCCACCTCACGCCCGCGCCCGGTCGCCGACACGTAGGGCCTGCGCGCCGTCGTCAAAGTCCCGCCGCACCGCCGACCGGCCGGTGCGAGGCACGGGAGTTACTGCCCCGCCGCCGTGCTCCCTCTCTTTTCCCCCACGCGTCGCGCGCGCCGCTCTCTTCTTTTCCCCCGTCCGGGCCCCCTTCTCCCATTCCGCCGGCAATATCAAACCCTAGCCCCCCTACGCCATAACTCCGGCGAACTCGAGCTCCACGCCACAGCGGCGTCAAAACAACGCGCCCGCGCAACCACACCGTGCCCAGGGCCCCTTTCTTCCTTCTCGCCGCGTGGCATCGCTCCAACCCCGTCCCCCACACGAGCTCTCCGCCACCACACGTGCCGGCGAAATATCCTGGCGAACCCGGGATATTCCCGAGCTCCACCGCCTCAAACGGGCTATAAAGAAGCTCGACGCCCCTCTCGCCTCGCCCATCTGCTCATTTGCAACCCAAATCGAGCACACCCGCGCCAACCTGAGCTCACACCCCTCTTCGTCCCCAACTCCGGCCACCGTCGAACCACAGCCTCCCGCCTTTCCCCTCCCTCTCCGAGCGCGTGGTGAGCATCTCCGACCTTTCCTCTTCCCTCTGCGCCCAACTTTCTTCCTCTTCTCGCACCGGAGCATGGTCTCCACCAAGCACCGCCGCCCGCCACCCTTCTCCACCGTCGCCGGCCGCCGTGGGAGCACCCCCGGCCCAGCCGAGCGCGGCCACACCTTCCCCTCGCGCGCTGTTGACGGTCGTTACGGCACGATTTTGACCGTCAAATACCTGCACAAATGGAATCAAAGTAAACACCAAACATAGTGTTAGGGCTTAAAACTAACAAATTCCACAAGTCTTGGTATATTTATGAGTGCAGGTGCAATCCATATGAAAATGAGGGAAAAGTACATTACAATGCCGACAATTCTTCACTCCGAGAAATCAGCATCGGCAGCCGAGGAAGACATGCACCAAAAAGGATACAAAACCTATCCAACTTGGGCCAAACCATCAAGACACATCATTAGGACCCAAAGGGGGACTCCTTGGTCCAAGCCCATGCAAGATATCCCTCCGGCAAATCCACAGTCATCGCAGGATCACACACGATGGAGAAAAGGCTACAATTCAGCCACCTGGACACTCCTTCGACTAATGCACCAAGGATAAATGTCAAAAGGGCCCAAAGGAACACTAGGACAAAGCCCAAGACACAAGGTAGCAAGGGGGGGTCGGCCGACCCCCATTTCCAGGTCGCCCGACCTGAGATATGGGCCCCAGAGGCCCATCTTTGGCCTGCTGGCAGCCACCGACGTCCTGAAGTCGGTTCCACCTGCAATCAATGCATTAAGGCGGTGGTTAAGGCGGTGGAGGCCTCCCAAACCGACCTACCAAGGCTATAAATGAAGGGGTACCCCCCTCCTATCAAAGAACGACAAGACAACACACATTGACACCAAGAGGAATCCATTCTCTAGCATTAGACTAGTCTCTAAGCTGTAGAGGAGTAGAGGGGAGAGTTTGGTAGAGGAGAGGGCTGTCCTCCCTTTGTGAGGACTTAGCCCAATCTTGTATCTTGAGGATACTTGCTAATAATATATTGTTCGTCGTTCGTTCTTCGTTCGTTCGTCGTTCGTTCATCGTTCGTCGTTCGTTCATCGCTCGTTCGTCGTTCATCGTATATCAAGTAAGTATCAAGGTCCACCTCAATAGAATTATCTTCTTTATTCCTTATGACTTATGATTGTACTAGTATGATAGCCATGTGCTTTCTATGTGGTTGTTATCTAGTCATGATTGGTTTCTTCATGCTTGACATGCCTTTATTCATTCGTTTATGTCCTTACACTCGATTCATGCATGAAGTGGTGAGACATGCTCGGGCCCATAACTTGTTAATCCGTAGGGTTAGAGTTATGTGCGATATAGATCGTAGCTTGTTAATCCGCAGGGTTAGAGTTACGCATGTCTCACCCATTGACTTGATGATCCGTAGGGTCAGAGTCATGCATGTTCTAGCACTTGATCTGTTGATCCGTCGGGTCAGGATTAGGTGTACTCTTATTCCCGACTTGATGATCCGAAGGGTCAAAGTCCCGTGGGAATCGAGAGTACTATTTAGCAATGTGAGCATGGTGCTTAGGTTGATAAACAGCTTTGGGTGTTTGGTTGTCTGCTTGAACAAGAGAAGGTCTGGCAGCGAGGACTTAATTGCCTTGCTGTCACGTGACCCTAGGACTGGCATAGGGACTTAATAGCCCTAGTGTCACGTGTCCTGGTAGAGGGTTGCCGGTAGGTGGTGACAGCCCTGCTGTGCTTAATCCTCTTTGTTCTACGGTAGATAGCCTTGATTGCCTGGTAGAAGGAATACCGGTAGGTGGTGACAGCCCTGCTGGTTACCCCCCTTGTTCCAGGTTGACATAGAGCTTAGACTTGTATGTGTTGCATGAGCAGGAATATAAGAAGTACATAAGGATCCATCTCGGCTCTCTTCTTAACCCCGCTTAGCCTAGGCTTAGTTCTAGTGTTAGATTGGATTGCTCTGGTTGTGTTGTCACACTACCCCTACCATACTTTTATCCTTACCCCTGTTTAGACCTTGGTACATTATTAGTTATGTGATTATGAACTTTGCTATCTCGTAAACCACCGCCTTCCCTGTGGAAAATACGATACCCTTGAATACTCACGGGTGAAGTGCTACAGCGGTATTCTCCGTGCGCTTGCGGATTTATTTGTGACCGTAAGAAATACCAACACGCGCGCGAGCACTCAATCACGCTCACGCACACGCACACGCGCTTCTGCGCGCACACGCCGAAACCCCGGCCGAGCTCCGGCGAGCTCGCGCCGCCGCTACACGCCTCGCTCACGTGCACATGCTCCACCGCCAGCTTCGCCATCGCGCGTAGGCCACCGGCGTCCACTCCTTCTTCCCTTCCGTCAGCCCCAGTGCTCGCCGGCGAGCTCTCCGGCGAGGCGGGGAACTTTTCCCCCGCCTCCGCCGCGTCGGAGCCGCCGCGCTGCGTGGCGTCCGCGTGGCGGCCACGTCGGCGCCGCGTCGGCACACCCCGCCACGTAGCGCGCACACGGGGTGCACGCGGTCCACGTGCACCACACACACACATACAGGCTCGGTCCACGCCTCTGTGGACCGAGTCCACAAAACAGTAACGGCCAGGGCCCCCGGCCCCACGGGCCCACCTGTCAGCCTCTGCACGCGAGCAAATTTGCTACGGTCACACACCCAGTGTACACGAGTTTCCATTTCAGAGCCCAAATAAATTCAGAAAAATCCCCGAATATATTTCTAGCCCTTTTTCAACACTTGTGCACCTTTGGAAAAATTAGGGTGAATATTATACTTGCATTAAGTTAATCTCCCCTAATTTAAATATAATCCATATTCTTCAAATATCAATATCTTTCCCATTTTAAATCCAAATCAAATGATTCTTGCGCCAAAATCCATCTAAAATCATCCTCTATCATATTCCATCAGAACCACCTTCAGTGGAGTATTTTATTTTATTTATTTTATTTTAATGATTGTTTATTTGTGTGAAGCGGTAGATTTAGCCTTTCTTTTATTTTATCGTTAGATAATCCCGTCTTCGAGGAGGAGCACGAGGAACCCGACTACGAGGAAGGTCTAGAGGAAGAAGATTTTGGTGAAGGCAAGTCCTAACCACCTTGATCATATTTAACCTAATTAATTCCTACAAAATATCCTATTTAGAGCTTGTTTGCAAATTAAACATGCATGGTCTTTTAAAATGATTTAAATGTTAGAGTAACCTATTATTGATTAAGCCATGCCTTGTTTATTGTTATCCTTAATCCAATGTTAGCCCTAGGTTCCAACATCATTAATCCTTAATGATTTGTTGGAAAATATTTTTGCCGCTTAGGATTTATCACATTGTGTTAATTAATAATGCTGCTTCACATGCTTTTGTGTGAAAATGTGTGAGTGTGACTTGGTGATGCGTGCGTGAAATAAAAAGGGGTGGGCTTAGTAAGTGAAACCCATAGTGGGGGTTACGTTTTTAGACGGGAGCAAGCGAGGTAGTCCTCGGTGGGGAGGCTATCTCTGGGACGCTACTCCTCGCAGGAGGGTAGCTATTGAAGATGCTTGCTTCGGTCGTATAAGGACCGGTTCATGTGCCGCCTTGCCTAGCACCTTAGTGCAACCACGAGCCCCTGTATGGGCAGGGTTTGGAACCACACCCTACTAGTGATCGCCCGGTACCACCAGGAGGCAGGGAGTTGCAATCGGAAGCCAGGAGAAGATCTTGACGAGATTGGCGTTGGATCCGGCAAGTGAAAGTTATTGGCCATGTTGTGCCTATGTGAAGCCCCTGGTCGTTGATTTTCCGAGGTGGTACCGTGGTGACATTAGGCAGGTACGGGACCATTAGTGTGTCTTTCCGACCCACGACGGTGGGAAGGTCTGGCATGCCTCGTGGGTAAAGTGTACACCCTCTGCAGAGTGTAAAACCTATCCGGATAGCCGTGTTCCACGGTATTGGACAAAGCGAAAGCTATGGCCGTGCAATGATTAGTTTTTCTGTGTGAGTTATCCTTGGCGTGTGTGTTTTTGGAATAACGCCGGTTTGGAGCCGTGTGCTGGTTGTCTGCCAGCGTTAAAATTTGGGAACTGGCGGGAAGGATTTATTCTCCCCCAGGGCCACTCAACCCCACTAAGTTCTTATCAATGTTGACTTAGAGATTTGCAAAATGTTTTGGTTTTCAAACCAAACCACTACATTGAAAATTGGCTTTTTGGCCGATCAATGAAAACCCTCAGCCTATTCCTTGACAACACCCTTGCATATGAGTCACCCGTGTGTTAGGACTTGTTGAGTACCTTATGTACTCACTCCTCATTTCAATCAATCATTCAGAAGAAGAAGCCGACTACGACTTTCAAGCCGATGGCGAAGAAGACTAGGGTCGTCACGCGCAAGTTTGCCTGTGGAGTGGATCTGCTTCCGCCGTCCGTTGCGTAGAATAAAGTGTGGCATTGCTGCTTCCCAGCGATGACCATTGTGGTGTGATGTGTTGAGTTGTAAGGCCTCTGGCCATATCAAAGACCTTTTATGTAGTAAAAAGGCTTGTAATGAGCTTCGGTAATAAATAAAGGTATGACTCTGAAATGCCATTCTGTGAGAATGTCCGTATCAGCGTCTGATCCAGGGACTGATACGGTGTATTCAAGTACCTCAGAAATTGGGGTATGACAGAGTGGTATCAGAGCCATACTTGCCCGTAGGATGACCCTTAGCTTGGAAACGTGTGAGAGAGTAGTAGTATTTTATACAAACTATTTATAAAATTCTACTTCTCTACCTATGCTCTATTTATAAATTATTTTCTCCAGCACTCACCTTTTCTTCAAAATTGTGTGTAGGCAGATGGAGGACCTTCGTGTAGAGTTAGCCCAGCTGGAGGAGTGCCGTGCTCAGACTGCCCGCGTTCTTGAGGACACCGCCCAGATGTGGGACGAGGACGTCCGCAGGCTTCGAGAGACCCAGGCTCAGCTTGCAGAGGTTCAGGCACAGCTCGCTGCGTCCCAGGATGAGGTTGCACGGCTTACCTCTACCCTCGAGTTTGTGAGGGGACTCTGGGAGGAGGACGCTCTGTACCTGATCAGAGAGGTGGACCGCTGCTACGTGAGGCTTCACGATGTTGGAGCAGGACCCCGTCGCAGGATGACCCCGAGGATCGGAGGACCAGCACGTCACCTTCACTACGCCTGCCCGACTGACTCAGACCCTGACACTGAGCCGACTGGAGACTCCTGGTCTTCTGGAGGTTCGGACCCATCTGGAGACGACTCAGGGTTAGGATCTGACAGCCAGGGACACACTGACTGAGAGGACTCTGAGGGCCTTATGGAGTGGGCCGCCGAGTTGGAGGCCGCACTCATGAGAGAGGAGTCCACTGAGGAGGACTGTTACGGAGTTGCCCCCACTGAGGAGTCAGTGGTGGAGAACTTCGGGGTTTAGGGCGAGGAGCAGCCTGCCCAGACAGACGTACCAGCAGAGCAGGAGTAGCCAGTGCAGTACGTCACCCTAGCAGAGCAGGAGCAGCCAGCACTGTACGACACCCCACCAGCACTGGAGCTGTCAGAGAGACTCCCGACGCCGACCCCAGCAGACCCAGCGGACCCAGCACTGGAGGAGTACTCCCGCCTACTCAGCACGGACGAGCTAGTCCAGGACCCGTTCGACCTCTTCGAGGAGTGGCAGCAGGCTCAGGGCCTTCGAGCTTGAGGAGCGCTAGATAGGAGTAGCGCAGGAGTCTCGATAGTGTCTAGTATCTAGTGCTAGGCGCTGTCTCGAGTAGTGTCGAGAGTCTAGAGTTAGGGTTGTCTATAGTGGAGTCTTGTGTGATGAGAGTCGTGGTCTAGAACTCCCCTGGTGGTCAGTCTTGTTGTAGTCTAGGTTGCGTCGAGTCCTTTATGTATATAAATAAGAAAGGACTTTAGTATGTGTGATCGAACCTTGTTATTATGAATGCAGTGCTGTGTTGATGTAATGATGCTGGTTCTTTCTGTTTGCGTGTGTGCAAGATTTCTGGAATCCCTTTTCCATTGATCTTGTTTTGTCATGCCTCGTAGTTCGTAGATCCCGTGAGTGTCCTATCTCACCTGTCTACTAAACCCGTTAAACAGATGCCTCCCAAAAGATCTGTCAGACTACAGCAACGCCGTGAGCGTGAAGAGCACAATGATGAAGACAACGCCCAGGATCAGGGAAATAGGCGTGGAAGAGGCAGGAACACTGCCCCACGAGGTAGAGGTAGAGGTGGAGGTAGAGTTGAGAATAACAACCAAGATCAACAAGAGGATGAAGTGAGCCAGAACCAGAAAGGATATGATGAGGTGGAAAATAATAATCAGAACCGAGGAACCAAAACCGTGGTAGAGGTGGAAGAGGTGGTGGACGAGGTGGTAGGATACCAGGACCACCTGTCACCAATTTAGTGGAAGTAATGGATAATCAGACCCGTCTGATGGAGGTGATTGCTCAAGGATTGTTAGACCGTGCTCCAGGTCCCCAGACCAAGATGTCTGAATTTATGAGGCTCAAGCCCCCAACATTCGAGGGTACTGAGGAGATATCACCAAGAAGCTGCACTTGGTGAATGCGGATGACAGAGAGAAGGTGCTGTTAGTATCTCACCAACTAAAAGGTGCAGCGAGTGAATGGTGGGATAATTACCGAGAAGGTGCAGAAAATGCGGATGCTATCACCTGGGAGGAATTTCAGGAGGAGTTCAGGAGATATCACATCCCGGAGAGTGTGATTGAGATGAAGGCCGATGAATTTCGCTCACTTAAGCAGGGAGCAATGACAGTAAATCAATATATCAGGAAGTTCATGAAATTGGCTCGTTATGCTCACGACGATGTCAATACCGACAAGAAGAAGCAGGATCGTTTCCGAAAGGGGCTTAATCCTGGACTAAAAGTGCAGCTGGTCACTCACATATATCCAGACTTTAATACTCTTATGAATCGTGCACTTCTTTTGGAAGATGCACGTTCCCACATTGAGCATGACAGGAAGCGCAAATTCAATGCGCAGAAGCTCAAGCAACAGGAAAGGAACCAGAAGCCAAGGATCAATAGCAGTTTTCAGAAACCAAAATACCAGCCAACAATGCAATACAGGACCTCAGCGTCCAATCAGCAGAGTTCAGCACCATCATACCGCAATCAGAATTCCGGCAGCCAGCAGAAGAGCGGTTCTAGTGTCGCTCAACCCAACAACAACGAAAAGAGAACTTGCTTCCACTACCGCGAGCCAGGCCATATGATTGCTAGATGCTCTTATCGGAACCAAAATAATGCTCCAACTCAGCAGCACCAACCAAATAGCGCCAGAACTGCAGCCTCAGGAAACGGACGTGGCGGACAGCAATCCTCGGGACAAGAGCGAAGGAACAATCAAACCTTCGGCCGAAGAAAAGTCAACCACATTAATGCAGATGAAGTTGAGGATACTCCAGACGTTGTACTTGGTGAGTACCTCGTCAACTCAATTCTTACAACCATTCTGTTTGATTCTAGAGCTTCGCACTCGTTTGTTTCATCAAAGTTTGTTGCTACAAATGGCTTGCCAACTGTTATGCTAAAACAACCCCTGATAATCCGGACTCCCGGGGCCGAGACCAAAAGTTATTTGGGATGCCCACGGGTTAAGATCCTTTTAAGTGGGGTAGAGTTCCTAGCGAACTTAGTAGTCCTAGAATCTCAGGGGATAGATGTCATCCTCGGAATGGACTGGTTAAGTAAGCACCAAGGCAATATAGCCTGTGACACCCGGAAAGTTACTCTGGTAAACCATAAAGGAATTAAAGTGGTATGTGAACCAAAAAGGTCAAAAGCTACGCCCATGGTTCACAATATGGAAGCAATGTCATTGGAAGAAGTGCCAGTGGTTTGTGAATACCCAGAGGTATTTCCAGATGAGCTACCAGGCATGCCACCTGACAGAGATATAGAGTTCATCATCGACCTTATCCCCGGAACCTTTCCAATAGCAAAGAGACCGTATCGAATGGCAGCTAATGAGCTAGCTGAGTGGAAGGCACAAATAGCAGAGTTGCAGAAGAAAGGCTTTATTAGGCCAAGTTCGTCACCATGGGGATCACCAGTTCTCTTTGTCAAAAAGAAAGACGGCAGTCTTAAGCTGTGCATAGACTACCGATCTCTTAATGAAGTCACCATTAAGAATAAGTATCCATTGCCCAGGATCGATGATTTATTTGATCAGTTGAAAGGAGCCAAGTATTTCTCCAAAATTGATTTAGGATCTGGGTACTATCAGTTGAAAATTAGAGAAGGAGACATCCTTAAGACAGCTTTTGTTACCAGATATGGACAATATGAGTTCACTGTGATGCCATTTGGACTCACAAATGCACCTGCATACTTCATGAACCTGATGAACAAAGTATTTATGGAGGAATTAGATCGGTTTGTTGTTGTCTTTATTGACGACATCCTGATCTACTCTAAGAGTGCCGAAGAGCACGAAGAACATTTGAGAATAGTGCTGGAAAGGTTGAGAGCACATCAGCTATATGCCAAATTCAGCAAGTGTGAATTTTGGCTAAACAGGGTGGCTTTCCATGGACATATCTTGACTGAAGAAGGAGTGTCAGTCGATCCATCCAAGGTTGAAGCAGTCACTAATTGGAAGCAACCAACTAATGTGACAGAGGTTAGAAGCTTCCTTGGTTTGGCAGGCTACTACCGCAGATTCATCGAAGGATTTTAAAAGATAGCCAGGCCTATGACAGCTTTGACTCAGAAGGGCAAGGAATTTGAGTGGACAGATGCTTGCGAAAGAAGTTTCCAGGAATTAAAGAAAAGGTTGACAACAGCACCCGTGCTGACCTTGCCAGACATCCACCGAGACTTCGTCGTGTACTGCGATGCGTCACGGCAGGGATTAGGATGCGTCCTAATGCAAGATGGACGAGTGGTAGCATACGCATCAAGACAATTGAAGACACATGAGCAGAACTACCCTACTCATGACCTGGAGTTAGCAGCTGTCGTCCATGCACTTAAGATCTGGAGACACTACCTGATTGGAAATAAGTGTGAGATATACACTGATCACAAAAGCCTAAAGTATATCTTCACCCAGCCAGACCTAAACCTCAGGCAACGAAGATGGCTGGAATTAATCAAGGATTACAACCTAGAGATACACTATCATCCAGGAAAAGCTAATGTGGTGGCAGATGCGCTGAGTCGCAAGGTACCACGTCACCGCGTTAGAACATCCAAACGGATGCCCGAGTTACAAGCAGAGATGGAAAAGTTAAACTTACACATTGCCCAGCCAGGCCAGTTGAACACACTGTGTGTGGAACCAACGCTAGAAAGCCAGATACGCACAGCTGAGGAGACAGATGAGGAAATACAGGAGCTTAAGAAAAAGACAGGGGAAGACAAAGCCCCTGGATTTCGAGTAGATAACCAGGGAACCCTGTGGTACAAGGACCGAATCTGCGTACCAAGTACGGGTGGATATCGACAACTCATCCTGGATGAAGCACATAACTCTGCCTACTCCATCCACCCCGGAGGTACCAAGATGTACTTAGACTTGAAACAGAAATATTGGTGGACTGGCATGAAGAAAGATATTGCAGAATTTATAGCCAGATGTGATATATGTCAGAGAGTGAAGGCAAAACACCAGAGACCTGCGGGACTACTGCAACCACTGCATGTCCCGGTATGGAAGTAGGACGAGATCAGTATGGATTTCATCGTGGGACTGCCCAGGACCCAGAAAGGAAATGACTCAATATGGGTCATAGTAGACCGTCTGACCAAAGTGGCACATTTCATACCAGTCAAGGCAGACTACAGAGGAGACAAGTATGCTCAGCTCTATATAGACAACATCCTCAAGCTACATGGAGTTCCGAGCAGAATAGTATCCGACAGAGGCTCACAGTTTACTTCAAAATTTTGGAAGAGCTTACATGGTTTGCTAAAAACCAAGTTGGATTATAGCTCTGCCTATCATCCTCAGACAGATGGGCAGATAGAAAGAGTAAACCAAATCCTGGAGGATATGCTGAGAGCATGTGTCCTAGTCTATGGAAAGGACTGGGAAAAGAGTTTGGCCTTCGCAGAATTCTCCTACAATAATAGCTACCAAACAAGCCTGCAAATGTCGCCATTTGAGGCGTTGTATGGTAGGAGATGCAGAACACCACTAATGTGGTCAGAAGTAGGAGAAAGATCACTCTTCGGACCTGCCATCATTAGAGATGCTGAAGAGAAAGTGGCACTAGTCAGAGAGAATCTAAAAGCAGCCCAGAGCAGGCAAAAGAGCTACGCAGACACAAGGCATAGAGAATTGAGTTTCGAAAAAGGAGATTATGTGTATCTCAAGGTATCGCCAATTCGAGGTACACGAAGGTTCCAGATTAAGGGAAAGCTAGCTCCGAGGTACATCGGACCGTTCAAGATACTTGAGAAGATCGGAAAGGTGGCATACCGTCTCGAGCTTCCTGAGGAGATATCCGATGTACACAACGTCTTCCATGTGTCACACTTAAAGAAATGTCTGAGGGTCCCAGAAGAAGTAGTACCCCCCGAAATAATGGACCTCCAGCCCGATCTCCGATATCAGGAAAGACCTATAAAGATATTGGATGTTGCTACCCGGCTAACAAGAAGGAATGCCATAAGATTTTGCCGAGTGCAGTGGAGCAATCACACTGAGGCAGAGGCCACATGGGAACGAGAAGATGACCTCAAGAGAGAGCTTCCATATTTGTTCGAGAGCGAGTCGGAATCTCGAGGACGAGATTCTGTTTAAGTGGGGTAGGTCTGTAGCACCCGTATTTTTGACCATCTCGATAAACCCTAAAATTGGGCCTTTTCAAAAAATTTCAAATAATAAAAATGGACTAGATCAAAATAGGGCCCAATTAAAAATTTCCCGAATTAAAACCATGCATGGGCATCATGTGCACCTTCTTGCTCTTTTGTTACCTTTATTTATTTGTTTGAGTGTGTGATCCAGTCCAAATTCAAATTTGAATTCAAACCCATTTGAATTCCCTCTCAAAACTCCAATCGGAAATGTTCAAACAAATTTCTTGCTAAATGGGCCGCCGTTCTCATTTTTCCAGCGCGCGGCCCACTTCCCTTCCCTCCTCTTTCCCTTCCCACTCGCCTGCTGGGCCGCTCTTCTGTCTCTGCCGCGCTCCAGCCCATTCGGTCCAGCCCACCTCACGCCCGCGCCCGGTCGCCGACACGTAGGGCCTGCGCGCCGTCGTCAACCTCCCGCCGCGCCGCCGACTGGCCGGCGCGAGGCACGGGAGTTACTGCCCCGCCGCCGTGCTCCCTCCCTTTTCCCCCACGCGTCGCGCGCGCCGCTCTCTTCTTTTCCCCCGTCCGGGCCCCCTTCTCCCATTCCGCCGGCAATATCAAACCCTAGCCCCCCTACGCCATAACTTCGGCGAACTCGAGCTCCACGCCACAGCGGCGTCAAAACAACGCGCCCGCCCAACCACACCGCGCCCAGGGCCCCTTTCTTCCTTCTCGCCGCGTGGCATCGCTCCAACCCCGTCCCCCACACGAGCTCTCTGCCACCACACGCGCCGGCGAAATGTCCCGGCGAACCCGGGATATTCCCGAGCTCCACCGCCTCAAACGGGCTATAAAGAAGCTCGACGCCCCTCTCGCCTCGCCCATCCGCTCATTTGCAACCCAAATCGAGCACACCTGCGCCAACCCGAGCTCGCACCCCTCTTCGTCCCCAACTCCGGCCACCGTCGAACCACAGCCTCCCGCCTTTCCCTTCCCTCTCCGAGCGCGTGGTGAGCATCTCCGACCTTTCCTCTTCCCTCTGCGCCCATCTTTCTTCCTCTTCTCGCACCGGAGCATGGTCTCCACCGAGCACCGCCGCCCGCCACCCTTCTCCCCCGTCGCCGGCCGCCGTTGGAGCACCCCCGGCCCAGCCGAGCGCGGCCACACCTTCCCCTCGCGCGCACGCACGCGCGCGAGCACTCAATCACGCTCGCACACACGCACACGCGCTTCTGCGTGCACACGCCGAAACCCCGGCCGAGCTCCGGCGAGCTCGTGCCGCCGCTACACGCCTCGCTCACGTGCACATGCTCCACCGCCAGCTTCGCCATCGCGCGTAGGCCACCGGCGTCCACTCCTTCTTCCCTTCCGTCAGCCCCAGTGCTCGCCAGCGAGCTCTCCGGCGAGGCGGGGAACTTTTCCCCCGCCTCCGCCGCGTCGGAGCCGCCGCGCTGCGTCGAGACCGCGTGGCGTCCGTGTGGCATCCGCGTGGCGGCCACGTCGGCGCCGCGTCGGCACACCCCGCCACGTAGCGCACACACGTGGTGCACGCGGTCCACGTGCACCACACACACACATACAGGCTCGGTCCACGCCTCTGTGGACCGAGTCCACAAAACAGTAACGGCCAGGGCCCCCGGCCCCACGGGCCCACCTGTCAGCCTCTGCACGCGAGCAAATTTGCTACGGTCACACACCCAATGTACACGAGTTTCCATTTCAGAGCCCAAATAAATTCAGAACAATCCCCGAATATATTTCTAGCCCTTTTTCAACACTTGTGCACCTTTGGAAAAATTAGGGTGAATATTATACTTGCATTAAGTTAATCTCCCCTAATTTAAATATAATCCATATTCTTCAAATATCAATATCTTTCCCATTTTAAATCCAAATCAAATGATTCTTGCGCCAAAATCCATCTAAAATCATCCTCTATCATATTCCATCAGAACCACCTTCAGTGGAGTATTTTATTTTATTTATTTTATTTTAATGATTGTTTATTTGTGTGAAGCGGTAGATTTAGCCTTTCTTTTATTTTATCGTTAGATAATCCCGTCTTCGAGGAGGAGCACGAGGAACCCGACTACGAGGAAGGTCTAGAGGAAGAAGATTTTGGTGAAGGCAAGTCCTAACCACCTTGATCATATTTAACCTAATTAATTCCTACAAAATATCCTATTTAGAGCTTGTTTGCAAATTAAACATGCATGGTCTTTTAAAATGATTTAAATGTTAGAGTAACCTATTATTGATTAAGCCATGCCTTGTTTATTGTTATCCTTAATCCAATGTTAGCCCTAGGTTCCAACATCATTAATCCTTAATGATTTGTTGGAAAATATTTTTGCCGCTTAGGATTTATCACATTGTGTTAATTAATAATGCTGCTTCACTTGCTTTTGTGTGAAAATGTGTGAGTGTGACTTGGTGATGCGTGCGTGAAATAAACAGGGGTGGGCTTAGTAAGTGAAACCCATAGTGGGGGTTACGTTTTTAGACGGGAGCAAGCGAGGTAGTCCTCGGTGGGGAGGCTATCTCTGGGACGCTACTCCTCGCAGGAGGGTAGCTATTGAAGATGCTTGCTTCGGTCGTATAAGGACCGGTTCATGTGCCGCCTTGCCTAGCACCTTAGTGCAACCACGAGCCCCTGTATGGGCAGGGTTTGGAACCACACCCTACTAGTGATCGCCCGGTACCACCAGGAGGCAGGGAGTTGCAATCGGAAGCCAGGAGAAGATCTTGACGAGATTGGCGTCGGATCCGGCAAGTGAAAGTTATTGGCCATGTTATGCCTATGTGAAGCCCCTGGTCGTTGATTTTCCGAGGTGGTACCGTGGTGACATTAGGCAGGTACGGGACCATTAGTGTGTCTTTCCGACCCACGACGGTGGGAAGGTCTGGCATGCCTCATGGGTAAAGTGTACACCCTCTGCAGAGTGTAAAACCTATCCGGATAGCCGTGTTCCACGGTATTGGACAAAGCGAAAGCTATGGCCGTGCAATGATTAGTTTTTCTGTGTGAGTTATCCTTGGCGTGTGTGTTTTTGGAATAACGCCGGTTTGGAGCCGTGTGCTGGTTGTCTGCCAGCGTTAAAATTTGGGAACTGGCGGGAAGGATTTATTCTCCCCCAGGGCCACTCAACCCCACTAAGTTCTTATCAATGTTGACTTAGAGCTTTGCAAAATGTTTTGGTTTTCAAACCAAACCACTGCATTGAAAATTGGCTTTTTGGCCGATCAATGAAAACCCTCAGTCTATTCCTTGACAACACCCTTGCATATGAGTCACCCTTGTGTTAGGACTTGTTGAGTACCTTATGTACTCACTCCTCATTTCAATCAATCATTCAGAAGAAGAAGCCGACTACGACTTTCAAGCCGATGGCGAAGAAGACTAGGGTCGTCACGCGCAAGTTTGCCTGTGGAGTGGATCTGCTTCCGCCGTCCATTGCGTAGAATAAAGTGTGGCATTGCTGCTTCCCAGCGATGACCATTGTGGTGTGATGTGTTGAGTTGTAAGGCCTCTGGCCATATCGAAGACCTTTTATGTAGTAAAAAGGCTTGTAATGAGCTTCGGTAATAAATAAAGGTATGACTCTGAAATGCCATTCTGTGAGAATGTCCGTATCAGCGTCTGATCCACGGACTGATACGGTGTATTCAAGTACCTCAGAAATTGGGGTATGACACTATGCTCCTCCACTCATCGTTGGTGCTCGTCGCCAGCTATTCCGTTGCACTTTCCTCCTAGCCGCCCACCATAGACGATATATGCTACCTGGTGCCTGGAGGAGTCAAATTGGAAGGGAAGAAATCAAGGGGACCTGAATTGGATTGAGATTTAGGGGGATAAACGAAACTGCGATGACAAGATTTCATAGGTTTATAACAATCGGATCGATGTTGCTGCTGTCCCTGCATGGTGAGAGGGCTAAATCGGCGTGGGGAAGACGAGTATGATGCTGATAAGAACGATGCTCTTGTTATTGGGCTTAACATTGTCCAGCGAAGGCTTGGAGAAAAAGGCTGCGATGGACTGTTGTTGTATTGGGACAAATCACTATCATCAAACCTGGATGGAACAACTTGGATGGACGACGGCACGTGCCGTTTGAATAACAACAGCAGACGATTTGGTTCTGGTTGGTTTAGACCATGTCCACAATGACTTGTGTTGAGGGCTTCGCTTCCCCAAGAGAGGTTTCTTTTGGAAAAGTATTTTTCTGGCAGGTCTTCAGAGTTACCGCTATTCAAATGTAATACGCTTCCTAAATCGCTATTCGAGTGTACCCTTTGGAGATTTACTGAAATGTACATTTTGTTCTCTTGTACGTGGCTTGAAAATTTTGATTTTTGTCAATGTCGATCTTTTTATGCTCGTTTCTTCTGAAAGCCCGAAGCCTTCTTTCATTCATTTGTATTGTCCTTGTTGCGTGATTCAATCTCCGGCTTATTGGATTTGTAAACAGCATTATTCCTTCGTAGCGCAATCGCGGGCATCCAACTCGACCCTGCTTCTTGGGCTTCCTCTGTTGGAAATAAACCTGACATTGGGGTTGTCCCGGTCAGGAGTTCATGCGTGTTGAGTCAGGCATGTGTTGCCCATGTAAGTTGTGCATGGCCGCGTTGTGCCGATGCAGTTTGGATCACGGCAGAGTAGCTGCTGCAGATCGAGCCCTAGTCAGTTAGGAGTAGTTGCTGGTGCCAGTCAATGCGCGGAGAAAGCCGTGACGCGCGGAGGAGCGAGCGGCTTGGCGACGTCGAGGGGCGCGTCTTCCGGATCATGGCGCGTGAGCCGGGGTAATAGAGGTGGCGCTCCAGAGCATGTCGCCGTGCTGGTTAAATAGGCATGTACTCCAACGCTTTCAGTTGCCAGCTAGTCCAGAGAAATAAAATCGCCAAGATACAGGCCGTTGCGTGGGTCGCGGCGTTCGTCGCTGCAGTCCGGCCTGTGTTCTTCGTCTACCACCTGTCGCTTGCGAGCTGTGAGAGTGCGATCGATTCCAGGCGGCGGCAACATCCTCAACTGCACATACATGCATGACGGTTGTCAAATTGTCCGTCAGCGACTCCGTAAGCAAGCCACAGCTTATCCTTCTACCTCCATGTGCCTTCTTGTTATCAATCTAATTCAGTCCTTGCCTTCCCTTAAGTTATTTTTGTGCGTGACAGGGTTTCCAGAACGGCCTGGGGTCGTCGACGGTGGTGGAGGTGACGGAGTCCGTGACAGGGTTTCCAGAACCTTATGAAAAATCTGTCGCCACACGCAAATATGTGAACCAGATGCTGGTGATGTTCTCCACGGGTGTGAAAGGTAACATAATCCCCCATTTTTTTTTTCACTCATCACCATCATATTTACTTTCATTCATAGAGGAATTACATGGACTGTCTGGCAAATAGTATCATATCTATGATTTCTCCAGAATTTAAGATTTTTTCTTTGTTGAAGGTCAATAAATATCCTTTCCATGAATATGGCTAGGCCCATCGGATGGGAATAATGGTCCTCTATCGAAGAATATAGAGGTGAGCATTTTTCTTCTTATAGGGTTATTATCTCATCATATCTAGATCTAAGATGACAATATACCTCCTATTTGCGAGGTTGAGTAGCATCCACGCTATACCCTGTCACCTATAAAACTATCAGTCTTTGATGAAACTCAAAATGGGATGCTAACTATCAGATCTTACATACTTATTATGGGACAATTTAGTTACCCACGTTCATCCTGAAATGGTAGAAGTTAGTTAAAACGCATGCATCCCTGAGTCGTGCAAAAGGATCGATTCTTTAAAAGACATTGGAGGTAGTCTAAATTCGTTGATGGGTGGTAACGACCATATCAGTGGCCAGTAGAAACGTATAGAAGGTATGCTAGTGTTAGTGCTTACAAATTGATCTAAAACATTCTTATTGTGTAAAACATTCTCCTGCATCCTTTGTCAATATTATTTCTTTTTGTTATTATTTTTATATACCATGCTGTAATTTAAAACTTCCTCATGATCCTCACGTTTTCCTTTATATATGTTGCCATGCCGTAGCCTGTTTGCTGTGCACGTCATGACCTCCGTGCAAAAACATCATGTGGAGACAATCGTAAGTTCAATAACTTTTTTGTTATACCCATTCTTTTTCAGTACACTAGCGGCAAATTGTTCACAATCTTCTACTTTGTACATCGTAATGCAACCAAAGGAAAAGCTACTACAGCTCATTGTCTACTATTCCTGCGTAATGAATGGTACATTATTATCTATAGTTCTATATCGTATTGTAGCAAATAGCCAAACAATTCCCTCTCCATCTGCTAGTTTATACTAATATAAGTTAATGAAAGTTTCTTTTGAGGGAGAAGTTAATAAAAGTTAAAAATGATTAATAGTCCTGATCGGTCCCATGGTGTTCAGAAACTGGTCGCTGATTTAAAAATATATAATATGCAATGTTGATCAGATAGGATCCGATTTGTTTTCCCCATGCACCAGGAAAGAAGGTGATTTTTTTTTTTAAAAAAAAACTACTCTACTTCCTTTGGTACCAGGAAATAATTTCTTAGTTGAAACCTATATACTTGCAAGTTACCAAGGTTTAATTTCACCAATTATTTGTTTAGGCCCAATTCGAGTAAATATGCCACATATTGCTTTATTTTCTTGTAAGCAGGTTTCATGTTTGGGAACTTAGTAGGCAAAAATCTGTTTATTTCAGCATCAGAGTAAAAATGAAGAAAGGATCCGCTATAAAGGTATTCATTTCCTTGAATATTACCAGGCTTTCTCTCTTCTCCAAATGTAAATGATGCACACATGACAGCATCTTACGACGACCGTGCGATTCGACCTTGCATGCAGCTCGTGATTAGGAACCAGTTATGCCGTGATTAACCGGCCATTATTATCCATATGCTGAATCAGTCGTAAATGGTAGAAGTCAAACAGAGTCGTGTGTATAGCAGAATTCTAGTCCAAACATCAATATTGCAAAATTTCATGTCCTAATATTTAGACAACTAGTTCATGTTTTGTAGATACTAAGATTTTCAATATTCAATAGTAATTATTGCTCTAAGTGATCCACACCATCTTTTCACCATCGCACCAGAGAGACAATGTTACAGGTCTCATCCTTGTGTGGGTGCACCACTATGACCTTTTAAATAGTATCCAAAGCCCAAGCCATGTTTGAAGTGTTTATTTAATTAAGGGAAATTCGCCAGTGACCACTAGTACTAGATTAATTCCAGCGTCCTCATTTGTGTAAATATGACAATTTGACATTTGTAGCAAATTTTGAAAAGTTACATAAAAAATCATGCGTGTAGCATACCTAAGAGTTTAGTAAACATGCAAGAAATAAACCAGATTCTCATATTTGTTACCAAGGATGCAAGTAGGAAGCCTGGATGCCAAACCTATGTCTTTTTAGTTTACAGGAGGTTGTTGTTGATACAAAGAATAAAATTGCTCTTACTGAAGATAAATTTTTGAGAGTGACTCTTGGTGGCAATCCTTTTACTACCCCCAAATTTGGGAGCTTCTTTCTTGTGACTCCAAGGAAGGTCCATCTATCATCAAATTATGATGGGAATTCACACTGTCAACATATTCGCAATGTTCTATATTATGTGACTTTATGACATTATTTGAATATATGTTGTGATAAATGTAATCGTAGTCGCACTGCTGAGCCAAAGGTCATTGGGAATGACTATTCCAGATGGATGTTTTTGGACCAAATGAATTTTTCATTACAAGGTCATATATGTGACAAAACTGAAGTTGGATTTTAGACTTTCCAAACGCAACCTAAATTCTGTTCTCAAGAATTTGGAAACTTCTTGCACAATCAGCTTCAGGACTTTTGGGAGGTAAAAATACCTAAACCCTAAATTCCCGAAGATGATTGTGCAAGCAGTTTCCAAATTCTTGAGAACAGAAGTTAGGTTGCGTTTGGGAAAGTCTAAAATCCAGCACCGATTTTGTCGCATATATGACCTTGAAATGAAAAATTCATTTGGTCCAACAACATCCATCGAGAATAGTCATTCCCAATGACCCATGCCTCAGCAGTACGACTACAATTACCCTTCATTACAACATATAATAAAATAAAAAAATGTTATAAAGTCACATTACGAATATGTTGACATTGTGAATTCACATCATATTTTGATGAGAGATGTTCCTTGGAGTCACAAGAAAGAAGCTCACAAATTTGGGGGTAGTAAAAGGATTGTCACCATGAGTCACTCTCAAAAATTTATCTTCAGTAAGAGCAATCGTATTATTTGTATCAACAACAACCTCCTGTAGCATGTTAGCATTAATCTTGTCATTAGTGTATTCGCATGTTTATTTCATTCAAATGCATGTAGCGAATGTGTATAGGTATTGCATATGGCAGTGTGTGGTGCGTGACATAGAAAATGTACACGGCAGGACGTGCAATGCGTACGTGCCGTGAGTCGTGTGATGCGGCTGGAGGTGCCAATATCCGCACATGCTCGCAACGGCCAATGCACAACTTCAGCTGCAAGATAGAGTCAAGGTAGTTAGTGCTTGCACGGTTGCATGTAGGCCATGAAGTGATTTCGTGGCTGGAGAATAGCTCCTGCATGGCACTTGCACGCTGCGTGAATTTAGGATCATGGCGTGAGTCTCGGCTAAGTGGAATGGCCGTTTGTATCCTTTGCATGTACTTGGGCCTATAAATGAAATGAAAACTGACGAGAGCCGTGTGGCCTGCATCAACAAAATACTGCTTCGTTCTGTTGTATCTTGTTCTAGCTGTGTGTCCACCAGAGAAGAAATCAGTGTTGTGTTTGTGATAAACACTAGAGAGAGGAAGTGATTCCAACAATTGGTATTCAGAGCCTAAAGATCCAAGAGAAGAAAGCTGCTGTTCAAGGTGATGTCGATCACCACGGCACAAGCGGTGAAGGAGGGAGGCGTTTCCTTGAGCTACCCCATGTTGACGGCGACCAACTACTCCATCTGGGCGATCAAGATGGAGGCCAACATGGATGCCCAAGGTCTGTGGGATGCCATCGAGCCCGCAGCCGGGGTGGCCGTGGATACGAGGAAGGACAAGCTCGCACGAGCGTGTCTTCTCGGCGCTGTCCCTGACGACGTGTTGCAGCAGCTCGCCAAGAAGAAGACGGCCAAGGAGGCTTGGGAGAGTCTGAAGACGAGGTTCCTTGGCGTCGACCGAGTGAATAAGGCGCGGGTGCAGACCTTGAAGAGCGACTTCAAGGACCTGTGCATGAAGGAATCCGAGTCCATCGACGAGTTCGCGGGCAAAATCAGTGGCCTAGCGAACAAGTTGAGCGACCTCGGTGCCGCCATGGAGGATGCCGAGCTCGTCAAGAAGCTACTCGACGCCGTGCCTAACAAGTTTCTGCAGGTGATTGCTGCAATTGAGCAGTTTTCCGACTTGGACACCATGCCTTTTGATGAGGCGATTGGTCGGCTCAAGGCGTATGAGGAGAGGATACGCAAGCACGACAACAAGAATGAGGAGCATCTGCTCCTCACCTCCAGCGGCAGCGGCTCGACTGATGGCGGTCGAGGTCGTGGGAAGAAGTTTGATAAGGCGAAGGTGATGTGCTATCACTGTCAAGAATTGGGACACTTTGCCTATGAGTGTCCTGAGAAGATGAAGAAGAAGGAGAAGGTGTTCCTGGCCATGGCATCAAGTGACGACGAACCAACCTTGCTGTGAGTGAAGGAATGCCAAGATTAGGGGGGTAATTGTTAGCATTAATCTTGTCATTCGTGTATTCGCATGTTTATTTCATTCAGATGCATGTAGCGAATGTGTATAGGTATTGCATATGGCAGTGTGTGGTGCGTGACATAGAAAATGTACACGGCAGGACGTGCGATGCGTACGTGCCGTGAGTCGTGTGATGCGGCTGGAGGTGCCAATATCCGCACATGCTCGCAACGGCCAATGCACAACTTCAGCTGCAAGATAGAGTCAAGGTAGTTAGTGCTTGCACGGTTGCATGTAGGCCATGAAGTGATTTCGTGGCTGGAGAATAGCTCCTGCATGGCACTTGCACGCTGCGTGAATTTAGGATCATGGCGTGAGTCTCGGCTAAGTGGAATGGCCGTTTGTATCCTTTGCATGTACTTGGGCCTATAAATGAAATGAAAACTGACGAGAGCCGTGTGGCCTGCATCAACAAAATACTGCTTCGTTCTGTTGTATCTTGTTCTAGCTGTGTGTCCACCAGAGAAGAAATCAGTGTTGTGTTTGTGATAAACACTAGAGAGAGGAAGTGATTCCAACATAGCATAAATGGAAACTAAACTATAAAAAGGACAGGAAAATTAGGTAACCAAACTCCACAAAAGTTAAGGTAATTCTAGCCGGGACAGGAAAATTGATTTTTCAGGATAAAACATTCTCCTACCTACCATGTGTACATTCTGCTACCTACCCCTCTATTGAGAACTAGTTTTGCTTCCATGTGTGCAATCGTGGAATTCTTCACATTGTCAATAGTAAGAAAGTTATATATCTAGATTTAACTTTCGATGGAGCACAGGAAGCTGGAATAAAGTTTTAATTCCCTAGATTGAGGGGTGAAGAGAAGAACAAACGAAAAAAAAGATTGAGGGGTGAAGAGAAGAACAAACAAAAAAATGATTGAGGGGTGAAGAGAAGAAAAACAAAAAAAGCACTTATCAAAATTTTTAATCTTTTCGTTCCACGCTTACCACCCAAAGAAATAGTTCCCTATATCATCCCATTTTTAGTTCCTAGATCTAACTTTTTTGCAAACTCAATATCAAGTGTCGATTCAATTTTCTTCTTACTATGGTATGGGAAATTTGTAATTCAAAATCAAAGCTTAAAAAGTTTGGCTTAGGAGAAAACTAATAGGACATGATATTTGTGGACGGAGGGAGTATTACAGTGTTCCCTGTGAAATTTGGAAATCCGCAATTTACTGTATGTTTCTTCTCTGTTGTTGCTAGGTTTTCCATTCTCATTTTGTGTTTGGCCTATTTTCTTCTTTCTCTTGAAAAAGATGAATATGCAGCCACTTCAATGTCTTAAGAAAATATTTTGGCTGCGAGAATTGCTTGTCTTTATCCATTGTGCGTTTTTTATCAAAAAAAATCACCAAACTATTCGGCCTCATGTCATTTCCATTTCATAATGAATGAACATAAGGGCTACTTTATATCTCAGGTGATTGAAGAATCAGTTTGAGTGGATGAAACATAGGCCTTTGCATCCCACAGCGTTTTTTTTTCACTTTCTCTAGGTAGTTCGTTACTGGCCGTCTTCTCCGACACGCAAAGCAATGCAACAATCAAATAGAACTAGTTGAGAACCCCGCGCGTTGCCGCGTGCACTGTTAATGTCATATGGGCATGCAAGACAACTGAAAATGTGGAATTTTGCAACGTTATCAGTGGCACATTCTTTTATATGGTATAAACCCAGCTGTAAAAAATTAATAAATAAATATAGAAGTAAAACACATTATAAAAACCATTAATGGAAAAATAAATCTGTGCAGATAAAGAGAGTGCAACCTACAAATTAATGTAATTGTTATTTTCAATCAAATTAAACATACACAATAGTCTTGATATAGATGTAGCCATCAAGGTCGCAATAAGTTGGGCTACCACTTTTGGTAAGCATAAACGATGAGGCCACTTAAAGTTAAAAATCATGCAATGCATGTGGTTCTAGGAGTTACACATCCTCGTCATACAAATACATAACTTTAGAGTTGTATGCAGCCAGTTCTTCTATTGCATGACAGTGTATGTCTTCAAGGGGAAAATTGCCTGTTAGAGTGCAGAGAGATCATATGGACTCCTCAAGAATGCATATTTTCATGAAACAATAGCTCCAGATTCTTGGTAACTGGTTCAAAAGGTGCTGGAATTATCATCTATAAAATGAACATACTGTCACTCACAGACCTAGGAAAAAGATAAACCACAAATCACATTTCATATAACCTCATATCATTCATTATTCTTTTTGCCAAAGGAACTAACATATAAATAACAAAATGTCATATAGACACCTTTTTGCAAAGTAATCAGGTTATATGAAATGTGAAGCAGATCCCCTCTGGATGCCACCGGCACTGTCCTGGCACCGGAGGAGGGTAGCACCTTGGCGCCGGCAAGGACGAACGGCGGCGGCCTTCATGTTGATCCAGCGCCCTTTTAGGATCGGGAGTAATGGAAATGTGGGGGAGGCGAGTGTCACAGACGCGTTGGCTTTCTGGAATGCCGCCCTCCCCCTTTTATATGGGTAAGTGCTCGCTGGCTAACAGAACGTGCTGCATGCGCTGCATGCAAAATGTGGCCGTTCCTCACGCGCCGGCGATCCTAAATTACCGCGCCACGATCGGAGGCGCAACCAACTCATGGTTGCGGCCCCAGGTTGAGCAGCGCCATATAAAAGGGGGAGGGCGGCATCCCAGAAAGCCAATGCATCTGTGACACTCGCCTCCCCCACATTTCCATTACTCCCGATCCTAAAAGGGCGCTGGATCAACTTGAAGGCCGCCGCTACCCTCCTCCGGTGCCAGGACAGTGCCGGTGGCGTCCAGAGGGGATCCGCTTCCCTCTTCGTGATCGACACATCACAGCAGTTCCCGCGCGCGTCGTCGCCGCTGCTGCTCCTCCCTCTCCGATGGCCAACCCAGGTGAAGGTGAGTCCCGATTCCGCCTAATGGGGACGTGTTCATGTTTCTAGACTAGCAGATCGTAATGCTTGATCGACACGGAGAACCTGCTTGAAAGACATTTTTACATGGTTTTTAGCATGCTGGTATCAAGTTTGGGAAACTACAACATATAAAAACCGAGTAATTTAAAGGTTTCTAGCATGGTGGTTAGTACAATTTTACACAAACCATAAAGAGCACCAAGTTACCACCTAAAGTATGTAGGGCATGGAGGTGATTTTTATAATACAGTACAAAGGCAAACACTCTTCAAAATCAATTTAGCAATGGGAATGCAATACAGTTTCTCTAAATGAACAAACAATCCACAATAAGGCACCAATTGAGAGGAGCAAACGTACTGTTACTCATATGATCCATACCTTGATAAAACATAAGTACACGAGCCAAAAACATGCCATATCCAAGAGTTGGATTATGTTCTTCAGCCTTTAGCTTGCAATGGTCCATAGCAGGCTGCAAAAACCATTGCAAAGTTATTTTAATGGGCTGCATAATTATGATGATAAGAGAGTAAACACGATGCAGTAAGGGAGAAGTACAAGGCCATGAAAATCTATTTGAGCTAGAAAAATAAAAACCTCTTTGCAAACAACATTGTAACTACACTGTATAGATCACAGGAAAAAGCTCTTTAGCTAAAGATTATTCTACTGTGACACTATGACCAGAGGAACAATAACAATATGGATTTTATGGATCTAGAAACAAAAATTCTCAGGTAGCGTTTGGATGTTGGAATTGAGAGCTGGAATTAGGAATTGGTATTGGGCTTAGCCAATTCCAGTGTTTGGATGTCGCTGGAATTCGGAATTGGCATTGGAGGCCCAATTCCATGGCATTGAAATATAACTGAGTTGCCCTGTCCACAATTCAGAGGCCCGGCCCTCTGAATTCAGTAGCATTGTAGCGTCTTCAGGGATTGCCGGTTTTCGAATTCAAAATTAAAAAAAAAAGATTTTTTTTAAAAAATTGAAACAAAAAATATGATTGCAAAACCGTCACCGGTTACCGAAAAAATCAAAAGAACCGGTCAGGTCCGGTTTTCGAATTCAAAATTCAAAAAAATTGAAAATTTGAAACAAAAATATGATTGCAAAACCTGTAACCGTACCGGTTACCGGAAAAACCGAAAAACCGGTCCAGTTTTCGAATTCATAATTAAAAAAAATGAAAATTTGGAGAGAAAAAAAAGAAACAAAAATATTTTTAAAAAACTAGATGAAATTTGCAACGCAATGGTGGAACAAGATCACGAAATTCCATCATGTTGTTGAGTTCTAACGCCGGATTCAACTCCTGAGTTGAATTCTAGCCCTCAATTCCATCTACAACCAAACAATCACAATTGGCATTGAGCTCATTTCAGTGCCTAGGCTGATTTGGTATTGAACCCAATACATTTCCAAGGCCTTCAATATCTACATCCAAACGGACCCTCAGAGAACACTACACAATGAAAGTAACTATTTATTCATTGATGTGAAGCTAGCTGGATGGCTCAATGCACCAGCTTATCAGAATAACAACAAACACAAACAGTAAAAATGGTAATGGTTCTTTGGTATCGATCCTCCATATGCAGGTTGCTGTAATTTTCTTCCACCATATATGCAGATTGCAGTCAGATTTATCCAAGCAATACCATATTAAAGCCTTACTCAGGACATTTTTTAATCTCTAAAATGACATGCGTTGTTGTATTTCATTCTCAACAGGCAATGCTGTATAGTGAAAAAAGCAGATAATTAAAGACATGACATTAAGGATTGCAGCAAACAGCTAATTCTGTATTGTCTAAAAATAATAATCAAAGATCTGGCATCAAGAATAAGAAGAAAAGGAGCTAAATGATGAGCTATATAACTGCTTACCTTTGTGATGCAGCTTAGATAGTTCATTGTTCAATGGCTGTTCCAAAAGAATACCAAGTTGCCAATGAGCGTAAGTAGTATGCAGAAAGAATACCTGCATTCCTGGAAAAAAAAGTACAAAAATTAAAATTAGTAACCTGAAGAAGGTTTTAATTTTCATAGGAAACAGTGTTACATTAGTTAAAAATTAAACTGCAGTTAGGCTAATTAACTATCAGAATGATTGGTAATATAAGTGGACAGAGACAAACTAAATACAAATGAAGTACTAACATCTGAATTTATTTTAGGAATAACATCACGTGCACACACAGTACTTCTTAGCCACTAAATGGAAGCAGAAAAATGAATATAGTCCTGTTGACTAAGGAGATTTCGCTCTCATCATCATCAATCATCCTGGGTGTAACAGCCAAGTTTTTTAAGCCTTACGACAGTGCAATATTCAGTTGCATAGAAAGCGAACCTTGGTTTGGTAAAAATCTGCTGAGAACATATACTTGCATACTATCACAATGGCAAACGTGAGACATTTCAGTTATTTACCTGAATCATATTTTTAAGGGTACGCTAATTGGAAGAGGCTGTGTATCTAAGCAGAGTAACCTGATCTCATAATTTTAAGGCTGATGCTAATTCATTATTTCGTTCTGTAGAAGGTATATGGTTCAATAAAAGTAGATTTGCCATGGAGAAAATGCTTCATATGGAGAATAGAATGTCTAAAGATTTCTCAACAAAAAATGAACTTAGTTTCTTACCATTTTCAGATGGTGGGTGTGTGGTTTCATCAGCATGCTGTAGGCAAGCTATCAATTCCTAGTTGATAAGCGCAAGAGCAGCATGCCTGCAACAACAGATTTTATTTGTTAAGAGTTATAAGTCATGCATGTATACAAAGAAGATCATTTCACTGATTATTAAGAATCATATTCAATATAACGTGAAGCTGTATTGAGAACAAACAATCTTAAAGATTAAACCAAACTCCAAAGTAAGTCCAACAGGCTATCGATTGACGCATAGCCCTGGTGGCTCGCCTCGTAATGCTCGACTCCTGCATCTCGCCTCCCAGTCCAGTCCTAATGGCCAACGGCAGCCTTGGATCTTGGAATCTCTGCGGTTCTTGGCGCAACGAAAGTGCAACACAAAAAAGGGGGCGGCACAGGGAGGTGGCGCCATTGGATGGGATCTTCAAGCCAGGTGTTGGGGCTCCTCAAATTGCAAGCTTAGACTGGATCACAGAAGCACGCACTCACAATGGGGAAGAAATAATCGACTCAGGGGAAGAAGTGGGGTGAACTCACCTATTGAATCGCTGCCCTCATGGCGGCCGTCAGCAGGTCTGAGATGAAGGAGTGGCAGGGCGCCAATGCTGCGACGGACACCGCTGCCGATGCCTCTTGGGACGCGGCGGAAGGGGCCGCAGATCGGGAAAAGAAGGGGCTTGCAGCTGTGGTGCGGGCGGGCTGAGGAGGCGACGCTGGGGCCTCCGTTGGTCGCCGAATATCCAGCTCCACTGCAGGCCTCCGCTGGTTGCCGACCTCGAAGACGATGGCGGAAAGGTGATGGACAGGCGCGGCGCAGGAAGGGCGTCAAATCTGCGCGACGAAGGTGAGGAAGTGGCGGATCGACGCGTTCCGGAGGCCGCAGAAGATGGGCAGCAGGGCGGCGGGACGCCGGGCGCGGGGAGCTCGCAGTGGGTGGGGGCGAGGGCGAGGAGATCGGGGCTGGATGGGGGCAGAGAGGTGCGGCGCATTGGGGAAGAGGATAAGGTTCCCCGACGGACGGCGGAGGCTGCGCGCGCCAGGAGGGAGCGAACGGTCAGGATCGACGCGGGAGGGGATGAACAGTAAAACAGTAATAGTAAACAGTGTATTGACGGGCAAAACTAAAGATTCTATATGATATGATATGATATGACATGATATGAAGCCATGTCAGGTAGCATATGTTAGCATCTTCTGTTGCCATTCTAACTAGTTGTTTGTGCAATCCTACACGAAATTCTTTTACCTCCATAAGACCTGTTTGTAGCACGGGTAGATCATGTTGTCACAATTGATGCTAAAGTTTTTTGTATCTAAGAATGTAAACAACCGAGGAAGAAGAATAATGCGCACGCACTAACTGTTCTCACTACAGAAAACCAGTGTGCACTCGGTAAAGCCCAAAAAACACTCGGCAAAAGTGTTTGCCAAATGTAACACTCAGCAAAAACACTCGGCAAATCTTTTGCGTGTGCCATTTTGCACTCGGCAAAGTGTAAAAGGAAAAAAGCGCGAAAAATACCAAAACAATTTTGTGTAAATTTTGCGTGCTACGGGCCGGTGGGATTTGAACCCACGACATCCCGACCACCTCTAGCACTGCACCACACTCTCACATGCGTCTATAGTCCGTTTTCATTCTTTACATATTATGCTAAACCGAGTGTACATTACTTGTTTGAGAACCTAAACTAATTCAAATTAAAAAGTTGTTAACTATAAAGTTTTATAACTTTTTGAGATCTACAAATTTCATTTTGTTATGTTTTCTATCCGAGGTCATTTACAAAATTTTAGTTTCAAATTTGAAAAATTCAAACTTAGTTTTAGTTGAGGAGATGATTTCAAATAAAAAAGTTGTGAATTATAAAGTTTCATAACTATTCTATATATACAACTTTTATTTCTACAGTTTCTCCATTCGAGGTTGTTTAAAAAATTTAAATTTTCAAATTTGAGAAATTCAAAACGTACTTTTTATTGACAAAATGAAATCAAATTAAAAAGTGTTCAACAACAAAGTTGTATAACTTCTAAATATCAACAACTTTTATTTTTGTCATTTGTTCATCCGACATAGTGGTAACAATATTGTTTACAAATCTTATATATCTATCTTCCAGTTTCATTAAACTATACGAGAGATATAGATTTTGTGAACAACATTACTTATCGTTTTGTCAAATGAAAAAATGACCAAAATAAAAGTTGTACATATTGAGAAGTCATACAACTTTGTAGTTAAATGTTTTTAATTAAAATTAATTTACTGCATAGAAATATGATTGAATTTGTCTTTGTCGAGTGCCAACAATAATACACTCAACAAATAGCTCGTCGCTGTGTGCCAAAAATAATATACTTGGAAAAGTAGCTTTTTGCCGAATGTTTTTTTTGGCACTCCGCAAAGTATTTTGCCGAGTGTTTTTTTTTTTTTGCACTCGGCAAAGACATTGTTTGCTGAGTGTCCGAAAAAATACACTCGGCAAATTTCGATTTTCCTGTAGTGTCTGTATTCATGAGGTTGCCTTATATAGGCTTTACAATGTACAACAAGCGGTGGGTAGCAAACTGCGGATTACAACATAATATATAGCACCGAATATGTGAGATCCACAATGTGCGGATCGTGAGCTAAACGTGAGCAGTTGTGCGAGCTGTCCAGGTGTTGACTGCAGAAGTTCATTAATCTTCAGTCTAACATTGTTATGGAAAAAAAAAACAGAGAGGCCAGATCTTTCACGGCCCAGCCCAGCATCTACCGTACAAACTCGGCCTCACTGGGCCCCCAATGTGCCGCCGCACTGGCTCCCCAAATCAGAGAGGCCCACCCCAGGACATGTACGTGTAAGTTGCTAAGAATTGTTTTTTAATTAAGTATGAGATGTTAGTCCGAGCCTAACATGTCCACATAGTAAATCGTTAATTCACAAATCGCAGTTCACATGACATATTCGCACAAGTACATACATCTTACGAGTATCAATCAGGATAAAAAGAGAGAGAAAGCTAGTATTGATCAAATAAAAAAACATTTTTGATTTTTTTCCTATAGGTAATATAAGCACTTTAATTTATTCATCACAAGAAAATCATTTTAATAAAGTCTATTTTACTCTCCAAACAATTCACTTTGTCTGTTTCACCACCTAAACAAAGTAATGGCTCACTTTACTCCCTCAAACAATTTTATTCGGTGCAATGTACACCCTATTGAAGTTTGTTTCTTTTGTTTCTCATTGTACAAGTAGAATTTGAAGCTCAAATTTTGCATGATGTTAGTTGCCACAATAGTCTATGTTAAAATATTTTTAAATTATTTTTTATATCATATGTATGCATATAACGTTAATTTATTTTGAACTATGTAAATAATATCAAAATAATATGTCATAATTGTTTTAATATAGGTTTTTGTGTGAGTTACCATCATGTCAAATTTGAGCTTCAAATTCCACCTGTAGGCTTAGATACAAAAAAGATAAACTTCAAAAAGGTGTACATTGCACCAAATAGAATTGTTTAGGGAGTAAAATGAGCCATCATTTTGTTTAGGGTGTACAATAGGCAAAGTGGATTGTTTAGGGGAGTAAAATAGACTTTTTTCCTTTAATATATAAATATAGCCCCGGGCCTCTGATTGGAAATTCGCCCCGGGCCTCCGAAATCTCAGGAGCGGCCCTAGGCGCCATCAGTGATCAGAAGATGATGTGGTTAAAAGGAGAACCTACCTCGTGGAGTTGCTTTGTGTAATTGTTTAGCTTGACGACTGTAGCACCCTCAATTTTGTGCTCATTTAAAAACCCTTAAAATTTGACCCTTTTAAAAAATTTTCAACTAAAAACAATTTTCTAGATTAACTTAGAGCCAAAAATAAAATTTTTGAATTTTAAATCGTGCACAAAGCTCATCATATGCATTTTTGGAGTTTGTTGTTTTTATTTTAGGTGTTTGTTTGGTTTTTGTTTTTGTCCGAATTTGAATTGCCTTCAAACTCAAATTCCAGAATTGTTTGAATCAAAAACCAGCTCCAAAACTGTGTTGGGCCAAATCTTCAGCCGGCCCAGCCTCCTTTTCCTTTTTCTCTTCTTTTTCTCCTTCACCGCGCCAGCCCGCTCCCGGCCCACTTCCTCCCGGCCCAGCACGACGCGGCCCGTCCCCCTTCTGTGTCGCCGATAGGTGGGGCCCGCGTCGTCGTCTTCCTCCTGGCGACGCCGGCGTGAAATCCGTCGTCGCCCATACCGGGCTGCCGGAGTTCGTTGCCGCGTCGTTTCAGCGCACAGGAGTCGTCCTCGCCGCTCACGTGAGCCACACCAGCTCCTCCCCGTCCCGTCTCGTCGCACAGCGCCGCCCCGTCCAACCTAACCCTAATCACGGCGAGCTCCCCGACGACGTCCATGCCCTGCCACCCTCCTCCGTGGGGTGGGTGGGATTAGTGAACTTGGGTGGGATTAGTGATGATATACAACCCATAGTGGGGTATGTTTTGGCGGGATCAGGCGAGGTAGTCCTCAGTGGGGAGGCTATCTCTGGGACGCCTTTCCTCGTGAGGACTGGCTATTGAAGATGCCTGGTTCGGTCGTTTAAGGACCGGTTCATGTGCCGCCTTGCTTAGCACCCATCGTGCAACCACATGTCTTGTATGGGAAAGGTTTGGAACCACACCCTGCTATAGTGTCACCCGGTACCCATCAGGAGGCGGGAGTCGCAGCGGAAGCCAGGAGAAGACCTAACGAGATTGGCGTTAGCGTCCGGCGGATGGTGTTGGCCTGTGGCCCTTATTCCTATGGTGAATGGATGCCCTTGGTTGTGGATTTTCCGTGGTGGTGCCGTGGTGACACCAAGTAGGTACGGAACCATTAGTATGCCAGTCTAAACCATGACGATGGCAAAGGCTGGTATACCTTGTGGGTAAGGTGCACAACCTCTGCAGAGTGTTGAATCTATCCGGATAGCCGTGTTCCACGGCATTGGACAATTGCGAAAGCAATGGCCACACAAATGATTAGATTTTTCTGTGTGAGTTATCCTTGGCGTGTGTGTTTTGGAATACACCGGTTTGGAGCCGTGTGTTGGTTATCGGCCAGCGTTAAAACTTGGGAACTGGCGGGATGGATGCATCTTCCCCAGGGCCAACCAACCCCACTAAATCCAAAATCTTACTTGACTTAGTTTGCAAAGCTGATTTGCTTTTCAAACAAACCCTTGCACCAAAATTGGCTTTTCGGCCGATATGATACACCCCAGCCCTTATCCTTGAACTCCCCCTTGCATGCTATTAACCCTTGTGTTAGGACTTGTTGAGTACCTTATGTACTCACTCTTGCTTCAATCATTCAGAGGAAGAACCAGAGTACGACTTCCAAGGTGATGGCGATGACGAGTAGGGTTCCGTCCGCGCGCAAGTCTGCCTGTAGAGTGGACCCCGCTTCAGCCTTCCGTTGCAGTAGTTCTAGTGTTGTGTCACTGTCCTCAGTGACGCTCATGTGTGGTGTTTGTGTCGTGCTGTAATAAGGCCTTTGGCCATTGTAAAAAGACCTTTTGTAATATAAAGGCTTGTAATGAGAGTTGGTAATATTATCAATGGTATGACTCTGAGATGCCATTCTGTAAAAGTGTCGTATCTGCTACTGATTCAGGGACTGATACGGTAAGTACTAGTACTCCAGAAATGGAGTACGACAGAGTGGTATCAGAGCCGTACTTGCCCGTAGGATAGACCCTAAGTCGGAACGAGTAGGCGAGAGAGTGATAATTTCTTATAGAAATTATTTTACAAAAATTCTGTTTACCTTACCTCTATTTATGAAACTATTTTATTCCGATACTTACCTATCTTCAAATTTCTGTGTAGCAGATGGAGGACCTTCATGCAGAGTTAGCTCAGCTGGAGGAGCGTCGTGCTCAGACTGCCCGCGTTCTCGAGGACACCGCCCAGTGGTGGGACGAGGACGTCCGCAGGCTTCGAGAGACATAGGCTCAGCTAGCAGAGGTTCAGGCACAGCTTGCTGCGTCCCAGGACGAGGTTGCACGGCTGACCTCCACCCTCGAGTTCGTGGGAGGACTTTGGGAGGAGGATGCCCTGTACCTGATCAGAGAGGTGGACCGCTGCTACGTGAGACTCCACGAGGTTGGAGCAGGACCCCGCCGCAGGATGACCCCGAGGATCGGAGGACCAGCACGTCACCTTCACTACGCTTGCCCGACTGACACGGACCCTGACACTGAGCCGACTGGAGACTCCTGGTCTTCTGGAGGTTCGGACCCGTCTGGAGGCGACTCAGGGTTAGGATCCGACAGCCAGAGGCACACTGACTCAGAGGACTCTGAGGATCTTATGGAGTGGGCCGCCGAGTTAGAGGCCGCACTCATGAGAGAGGAGTCCACCGAGGAGGACTGTTACGGAGTTGCCCCCACTGAGGAGTCAGTGGCGGAGAACTTCGTGGACTTTCCTGGAGACGACGACGAGGTTATGGGCGAGGAGCAGCCCGCACAGATGGACGTACCAGCAGAGCAGGAGCAGCCAGCGCCGTTCGTCGCCCCAGCGGAGCAGGAGCAGCCAGCGCCGTTCGTCGCCCCAGCAGAGCAGGAGCTGCCCGGACTTCCGACACCGACGCCCTACGACGAGGAGTACTACCGCCTGCTTAGCACCGACGAGCTGACTGCAGACCCGTTCGACCTCTACGCTGAGTGGCTTCGGGACCGTGGCTTCGACGCCTGAGCGGCAGGAGTTGGCGTTGAGGAGTAGTTTTAGCTAGTAGTAGAGGCAGCTGTTGCCTTGGGTAGTGGAGTCTAGTAGTTGCCAGGTGTGGCAGTAGTGTGGTCTGGTAGTCGTAAGCTAGAGTCGCCCTGTGGTTGAGTCTTGTGTCGAGTCGTAGATCGTCGAGTCCTTGTATATAAATAAAAGGACTTGGGTATGTATGATCGAACCTTGTTATTATGAATAAGTTGCTGTGATGTTGTAATGATGCTGGTTCTTTCTGTTTGTGTGTGTGCAAGATTTTTGGAATTCCTTTTCCATTGATCTTGTTTTGTTATGCCTCGTAGTTCGTAGATCTTTTGAGTGTCCTATCTCACCTTTCTGCTAAACCCGTTAAACAGATGCCTTCCAAAAGATCTGTCAGACTCCAGCAATGCCGTGAGCGTGAAGAACACAATGATGAGGACAACGCCCAGGGTCATGGAAATGGGCGTGGAAGAGGCAGGAACACTGCCCCGCGCGGCAGAGGTGGAGGTAGAGGCAGAGGTGGAGATAGAATTGGGAATAACAATAACCAAGACCACCAAGAAGATGAAGTGAGTCAAAATCAGGAAGGATATGATGAGGTTGGAAACAATAATCAGAACAGAGGTGGAGGAAACCAAAATCGTGGTAGAGGTGGAAGAGGTGGTGGACGAGGTGGTGGAATACCAGGACCGCCTGTCACCAATCTAGTGGAAGTAATGGACAATCAGACTCGTCTGATGGAAGTGATCGCTCAAGGACTGCTAGATCGTGCTCCAGGTCCCCAGACCAAGATGTCAGAATTTATGAGGCTCAGGCCACCAACTTTTGAAAGTGCTGAGGAAGATCCTTTGGCAGCAGATGATTGGTTGAGAAGTATCACCAAAAAGCTAGATGTCATCAATGCCAATGATAGAGAAAGAGTTCTTCTAGCATCCCACCAGCTCCTTGGAGCAGCAGGCGAATGGTGGGATAATTATCGTGAAGCTGCTGAGGATGCAGAAGCTATCACTTGGGATGAGTTCCAAGAGGAATTCAGAAGGTATCATATACCCGAGGGTATTATGGAGATGAAGGCCGATGAGTTCCGCTCCTTGAAGCAGGGAGCTATGACTATGAACCAATATATCCAGAAGTTCATGAAGTTGGCACGATATGCACCAGAGGATGTTAACACCGACAAGAAGAAGCAAGACCGTTTCAGGAAGGGACTTAACCCAAGTCTGAAGATGCAGTTGATTACGCACATTTACCCAGATTTTAACACCCTCATGAACCGTGCCATACTCCTAGAAGATGCTCGTTCTCACATCGAGAATGACAGAAAGCGCAAGTTCAATGCGCAAAAATTCAAGCAACAAGAGAGGAATCAGAGGCCAAGAGGCAACTTTCCTCAGAAACCTAAATATCAGCCAACCATGCAGTATAGGACCTCAGCGTCCAACCAGCAAAATTTTGCACCTTTTTACCGCAATCAGAGCTCAGGCAGTCAGCAGAAGAGCAATTCTAGTGTTGCCCAGTCCAATAACAATGAAAAGAGGACTTGCTTTCACTGCCGCGAGCCAGGCCATATGATTGCTAGATGTCCTTATCTGAACCAGAATAATGCTTCATCCCAGCAAGCAAGCAACACCAGAAGTGTAGCATCTGGGGTTGGACGTGGTGGACAGCAATCCTCGGGACAGCAGCGAAGGAGCAATCAAACCTTCGGTCGAGGAAAAGTCAACCACATTAATGCAGATGAAGTTGAGGACACTCCAGACGTTGTTCTTGGTGAGTACCTCGTCAACTCAACTCTTGCAACCGTTCTGTTTGATTCTGGAGCTTCGCATTCGTTTGTTTCATCAAAGTTTATTGCTACCAATGGTTTGCCAACTGTCATGCTAAAACAACCCCTAATAATCCGGACTCCCGGGGCCGAGACCAAAAGTTATTTGTGATGCCCACGGGTTAAGATCCTTTTAAGTGGGGTAGAGTTCCTAGCGAACTTAGTAGTCCTAGAATCTCAGGGGATAGATGTTATCCTCGGAATGGACTGGTTAAGTAAGCACCAAGGCAATATAGCCTGTGACACCCGGAAAGTTACCCTGGTAAACCACGAAGGAATTAAAGTGGTATGTGAACCAAAAAGGTAAAAGGTTACACCAATGGTTCACAATATGGAAGCAAGGTCATTGGAAGAAGTGCCAGTGGTTTGTGAATACCCAGATGTATTTCCAGATGAGTTACCAGGCATGCCGCCTGACAGAGATTTAGAGTTCATCATCGACCTTATTCCCGGAACATCTCCAATAGCAAAGAGACCGTATCGAATGGCAGCTAATGAGCTAGCAGAGTTAAAGGCACAAATAGCAGAATTGAAGAAGAAAGGTTTTATTAGGCCAAGTTCGTCACCGTGGGGATCACTAGTTCTCTTTGTCAAAAAGAAAGACGGCAGTCTTAGATTGTGCATAGACTACCGATCTCTTAATGAAGTCACCATTATGAATAAGTATCCATTGCCCAGGATCGACGATTTATTTGATTAGTTGAAAGGAGCCAAGTATTTCTCCAAAATTGATTTAAGATCTGGGTACTATCAGCTAAAAATTAGAGAAGGAGACATTCTTAAGACAGCCTTTGTTACTAGATATGGACAATATGAGTTCACCGTGATGCCATTCGGACTTACAAATGCACCTGCATACTTCATGAACCTGATGAACAAAGTATTTATGGAGGAGTTAGATCGGTTTGTCGTAGTCTTTATTGACGACATTCTCATCTACTCCAAGAGTGCTGAAGAGCATGAGCAGCATCTAAGGATTGTGCTTGAAAAATTGAGAGCCCACGAGCTATATGCCAAATTCAGCAAATGTGAATTTTGGCTAAACCAAGTGGCTTTTCTTGGTCACATTCTGACAGAGGAAGGAGTATCTGTGGACCCAGCTAAAGTTGAGGCAGTCCTCAATTGGAGACAACCAACCACAGTGACAGAAGTCAGGAGTTTTCTCGGTCTAGCTGGTTACTACTGAAGATTCATTGAAGGATTTTCTAAAATAGCAAGGCCAATGACAGCATTAACGCAAAAAGGAAAGGAGTTCAAATGGACAGAAGCTTGTGAAAGGAGTTTTCAGGAACTAAAGAAAAGGTTGACCACAGCTCCAGTGTTGACCTTACCAGACATACATCGGGATTTCGTCGTATATTGCGATGCGTCTCGACAAGGATTGGGATGTGTTCTCATGCAAGATGACAGAGTAGTGGCTTATGCATCGAGACAATTGAAGACGCATGAGCAAAACTACCCAACTCATGATCTAGAACTGGCAGCAGTGGTGCATGCACTCAAGATTTGGAGACACTATCTGATAGGAAATAAGTGTGAAATCTATACCGATCATAAGAGCTTGAAGTATATCTTCACTCAACCTGATTTGAATCACAGGCAAAGAAGATGGTAGGAACTAATCAAGGATTATAACTTGGAAATCTACTATCATCCTGGAAAAGCAAACGTAGTGGTAGATGCACTAAGTCGCAAGACTCGTCACAATCGTATCAAGATGCATAAACGGAGACCCGAGCTTGTGGCAGAATTTGAACACTTGAATCTTCACATTGCCGAACAAGGACAACTGAACACCCTATGTGTGGAGCCTAACCTGGAAGGTCAGATACGAGCAGCCCAGGAAAAAGATGATGAGATACAAGAATTAAAGAGGAAAACGGGATTAGATAAGGCCCCAGGATTTAGAGTGGACAATCAGGGAACCCTATGGTACAAGGATCGGATATGCCTACCAAAAACTGGTGAGTATCAAAAGCTCATCATGGATGAAGCTCATAACTCAGCATACTCCATCCATCCAGGATGGACCAAAATGTATTTGGATTTGAGACATAAATACTGGTGGTCAGGAATGAAAAGAGATATAGCAGAGTTTGTTGCTCGATGTGATATCTGCTGTAGAGTCAAGGCAGAACATCAGAGGCCTGCAGGATTGTTGCAACCCCTACATGTCCCAGAATGGAAATGGGACGAAATCAGTATGGATTTCATTGTGGGTTTACCCCGTACTCAAAAAGGAAACGATTCGATATGGGTTATAGTGGACTGCCTGACTAAGGTCGCACACTTCATCCCTGTAAAGACGGTCTACAGAGGAGACAAATATGCTCAACTATACGTGGACAATATACTCAAGCTGCACGGAGTTCCGAGCAGAATAGTATCAGATCGTGGAACCCAATTCACTTCGACATTCTGGAAGAGCCTACACAAGCTATTGAAAACTAAGTTGGATTACAGTTCTGCATATCACCCTCAGACGGATGGACAGACCGAAAGAGATAATCAAATCCTCGAGGATATGCTTAGAGCGTGTGTACTGGCTTATGGAAAGGATTGGGAGAAAAGTCTGTCTTTCGCAGAATTCTCCTACAATAACAGTTACCAGGCCAGCATACAGATGTCACCATTCGAAGCTTTGTATGGCAGAAAGTGCAGAACCCCTCTGATGTGGTCGGAGGTCGGAGAACGATCTTTCTTCGGCCCAGCCATTATCAGAGATGCGGAGGAGAAGGTAGCTCTGGTAAGAGAGAATCTAAAGGCAGCCCAGAGCAGACAGAAAAGCTACGCCGATACTCGACGTAGAGATTTAAGCTTCGAGGCAGGAGATTATGTGTATCTCAAAGTATCCCCGATACGAGGTACTCGGAGATTCCGAATCAAAGGAAAGTTGGCACCAAGGTACATTGGACCTTTTAAGATACTCAAAAGAATTGGAGCTGTGGCTTATCGTCTCGAGTTACCCGAGGAAATGTCGGACATCCACAATGTTTTCCATGTCTCACAATTAAAGAAGTGTCTGAGAGTTCCAGAGGAAGTAGTACCTCCAGAAGTAATGGATCTTCAACCAGATCTCCGATATCACGAAAGGCCTATCAAAATTTTGGATGTTGCAACTCGGCTAACAAGAAGAAATGCAATACGGTTTTGCTGAGTGCAATGGAGTAATCATACAGAGGCAGAGGCCACGTGGGAACGAGAAGATGACCTAAAGAAAGAGTTTCCCTACCTGTTCGAAAGCGAGTCAGAATCTCGAGGACGAGATTCTGTTTAAGTGGGGTAGGTCTGTAGCACCCTCAATTTTGTGCTCATTTAAAAACCCTTAAAATTTGACCCTTTTAAAAAAATTTCAACTAAAAATAATTTTCTAGATTAAGTTAGAGCCAAAAATAAAATTTTTGAATTTTAAATCGTGCACAAAGCTCATCATATGCATTTTTGGAGTTTATTGTTTTTATTTTAGGTGTTTGTTTGGTTTTTGTTTTTGTCCGAATTTGAATTGCCTTCAAATTCAAATTCCAGAATTGTTTGAATCAAAAACCAGCTCCAAAACTGTGTTGGGCCAAATCTTCAGCCGGCCCAGCCTCCTTTTCCTTTTTCTCTTCTTTTTCTCCTTCACCGCGCCAGCCCGCTCCCGGCCCAGCACGACGCGGCCCGTCCCCCTTCTATGTCGCCGACAGGTGGCGCCCGCGTCGTCGTCTTCCTCCTGGCGACGCCGGCGTGAAATCCGCCGTCGCCCATACCGGGCTGCCGGAGTTCGTCGCCGCGTCGTTTCAGCGCACAGGAGTCATCCTCGTCGCTCACGTGAGCCACACCGGCTCCTCCCCGTCCCGTCTCGTCGCACAGCGCCGCCCCGTCCAACCTAACCCTAATCACGGCGAGCTCCCCCACGACGTCCATGCCCTGCCACCCTCCTCCGTCAGCCACAGCGCCATCTCGTCGCATCCAACTCACTGGAGCCACTCCGCGCCCGCGCCAGCGCCCCCGCACCGCCATAGCGCGTCACGTCGACGTCCAGTCCGGCGAGAAATATCTCGCCGGAGCTGGAGATATTTTCTCCGGCGCCACATCACCTCCGCGCGGCTATAAAAGGCGCCGAGCCCTTCCTTCTCCTTCTCTCCGTCACTCCGCCACCGCCCACTCATCTCGCGCAGTCGAGCCCTCTTTTTCCTCTCTCTTCCCCATCTCCGGCCACACTCCGGTGAACTCCCGCGCTGCTTCTCCATCGCTCCCCGCACCAATCCAGCTCGAGGTGAGCTTCTTCGCTCTCATCTCCCTCACCTGCGCCCCTCTTCTTCCTCCCCGTGCGCCCGAGGCTAGCCCGCATCGAGCGCGGCCGCTCCGCCGCCCCCCTTCTCCATCTCCGGCCGTCGCAGAGCCCTCCCCGGCCTCGCTGAGGCCACGCACCGCCCGCGCGTGCACACGTGCACGTCCACACGCCCCCAAGACAGCCCCTGCGGACGCGCGCGTCGTCCTCCCCACGCGCACCTGAGCGCCGCCGCACTCCGGCGAGCTCGCAGCGCAGCCCTAGCCCCTGCCCACGTCGACGTCAATCACCCTAGGCTCCGCTGTCGCGCGTAGCATTCGCAGGCACCCTCCGCGTCCCGCCCCGGCCACCGCAGCCCCCGCCGGCGAGCGCTCCGGCGTCGCGCCGCCGTGCGCGCGCCCGCGCCGCCGCGCCTTGACGGCGTCGCGCGGTCGTCCGACGTGGCTGCCACGTCGGCGCCCCGGGCCCGCAGCGATCGGGTCGTTGCGCCATGTGGTGCGCCCGGTCCACCGTAGACCTCTCTCTCGCGCCCCGGTCCACAGTTCCCATAGACCCAGCTCACCAACCAGTAGCGCACAGTAACCCGGCCCCTCTGGACCCGCATGTCAGCCTCTCATACACAGAACAAATTGCTAGGTGCACCCGAGATTGTACATAGAAAACAATTTCGAACACATTTCCAATAGCAGAAAAATCCCAATAAATTCCCAAAAATCATACATTCCCTTCTAACCATTTTGCAACCTTTGTACACCTCTGGAAAATTAGGATGTTGGTTATACTTAATTAAGTTGATCAAATCCTAATCTTTCTCTTTCCTATTTATTCAAAAATTCATAACTATTCCATCTTAACTCCGAATCCAGAAATTCTTTCGCCTAAATTCTTCTAAAATCCTTGTCTACTCATCTACACCAAAGCCATCTCTATTTGCTGTTTATTGGGATCTTTATTTTATTTAATGATTGTTGTTTGTTTAAGCGGTAGATTTATTCGCCCTTTATTTACTTTTGATCGTTAGATAACCAAGCGTTCGAAGAAGAGCACGAGGACCCCGACTACGAGGAAGGACTAGAGGAAGAAGACTTTGAAGGCAAGTCCTAACCTCCTTGACCATATTGCGCCTATGTTTGCAAATAATCCTACTTAGAGCCTGTTTTCAAATAAACATGCATAATATTTATAAATGATTTAAATGCTTAGTATGTCCTAAGTAATTGTTGATTGCCTTGCCTTGATATTGCTTATACCCTAATCTCCTTGTTAACCCTAGGTCCCAACATCATTAATCTTTAATGATATGTTGGATGAAAATGCTGCTTAGGACTTTATTACACTGTGTATATAATTAATCTTGCTACACATGTTTTTGTGTTAAAATGTGTGAGTGCTCGGTGGTGTGCGTAAATGTGAACTTGGGTGGGATTAGTGATGATATACAACCCATAGTGGGGTATGTTTTGGCGGGATCAGGCGAGGTAGTCCTCAGTGGGGAGGCTATCTCTGGGACGCCTTTCCTCGTGAGGACTGGCTATTGAAGATGCCTGGTTCGGTCATTTAAGGACCGGTTCATGTGCCGCCTTGCTTAGCACCCATCGTGCAACCACATGCCTTGTATGGAAAAGGTTTGGAACCACACCCTGCTATAGTGTCACCCGGTACCCATCAGGAGGCGGGAGTCGCAGCGGAAGCCAGGAGAAGACCTAACGAGATTGGCGTTAGCGTCCGGCGGATGGTGTTGGCCTGTGGCCCTTATTCCTATGGTGAATGGATGCCCTTGGTTGTGGATTTTCCGTGGTGGTGCCGTGGTGACACCAAGTAGGTACGGAACCATTAGTATGCCAGTCTAAACCATGACGATGGCAAAGGCTGGTATACCTTGTGGGTAAGGTGCACAACCTCTGCAGAGTGTTGAATCTATCCGGATAGCCGTGTTCCACGGCATTGGACAATTGCGAAAGCAATGGCCACACAAATGATTAGATTTTTCTGTGTGAGTTATCCTTGGCGTGTGTGTTTTGGAATACACCGGTTTGGAGCCGTGTGCTGGTTGTCGGCCAGCGTTAAAACTTGGGAACTGGCGGGATGGATGCATCTCCCCCAGGGCCAACCAACCCCACTAAATCCAAAATCTTACTTGACTTAGTTTGCAAAGCTGATTTGCTTTTCAAACAAACCCTTGCATCAAAATTGGCTTTTCGGCCAATATGATACACCCCAGCCCTTATCCTTGAACTCCCCCTTGCATGCTATTAACCCTTGTGTTAGGACTTGTTAAGTACCTTATGTACTCACTCTTGCTTCAATCATTCAGAGGAAGAACCAGAGTACGACTTCCAAGGTGATGGCGATGACGAGTAGGGTTCCGTCCGCGCGCAAGTCTGCCTGTAGAGTGGACCCCACTTCAGCCTTCCGTTGCAGTAGTTATAGTGTTGTGTCACTGTCCTTAGTGACGCTCATGTGTGATGTTTGTGTCGTACTGTAATAAGGCTTTTGGCCATTGTAAAAAGACCTTTTGTAATATAAAGGCTTGTAATGAGACTTTGTAATATTATCAATGGTATGACTCTGAGATGCCATTCTGTAAAAGTGTCGTATCAGCTACTGATCTAGGGACTGATACGGTAAGCACTAGTACTCCAGAAATGGGGTACGACAACGACGATAAGACTGAGAGCACATGCAGCGACAACTGGGTCGGTGTCCGTTTATGCGTTCCAGGATGCGGAAAGCGGCGAGCCACAGTGCATGGGTGAAGAGGGATGGCAGGAGTTTGGCCGACCGTGTCGTCCTGTTCCTGGGGCAGCCAGGCAGCTTTGCCATGGACGCTGCACGGTTGGGCATGAGTGGCAGAGGATGCGCCTATTTTGTCGATGGTAGTCTGCTCTATGCGGCAGTGCGGTGCCATGCCCGCCCGTGTGTTCAAGTACAGCTTCGACAGCGGCAAGTCGGAGCTCGTGGAGCAGCTTCCTGAAGATTGAAACAATTCAGTTCTATCTCAAAACAAATGTAAATCCTTAAAGACCGCCTCCGCTAGTCTCTCTCTCTCTCTCTATCTCTCTCTCTCTCTCTCTCTCTCTCTCTCTCTCTCACACACACACACACACAGACACAGCTACACATCCCAATTTTACAGACCACATCGAGAACATGAAAGCAAAGAACAAATTGGGACCAAAGAAATTAAAACGGGAAGGAAGAAATGGAAAGAAGCCGCATGTCAAATCCGTTGACATCTTTGTCTGACAACAGGTAGCCAAGTGACGTTTCCAGTCGACGGCCCTGGCTCTCGGTGGAGTCCTCGGACCCGTCTACGGCACCGTGCCATTGACGAGCTCATGTGGCCAGAGAACCTTGTCGATAGAGTAGACAGCGAGCGGATCGACTATGCTGATCACGTCGTTGACCCTGGCATCGACGATGCCAGTGGAGACATTGAGCAGGTTGTTGGTGCCAACGGTGATGTTGAGCGTGTAGGACCCATCGTGCCCCGATGCCTGGGTGTGGATGGGATTGTTTGCGGTCTCAAAGGACACCAAGGTGTGGAACTGCGGTAGGATGTGGCCCTGCGCCAGCAATGCCATCTGCTGCTGCTTGAGGGAGTTGAGCGTGCCGGGCTCGAGGCTTTCGAAGGCGTTGTGAGTGGGCGCGAACACGGTGGAGCCGTCGTCGTCTAAGATGACGTTGATCCGCTGCGAATGGAGAAGATTGAGAAACTTCGTGTGCTGCCCGCTCTTCTCCAGCACAGCCGTCACGTTTGGGGCCTGCGCTTGCGTTGCCGGGGCCATCACCAGAGCCAGGAAGGCCGCCGCGACCGCAATACGCATGGTGGTTAGAAGGCTGGCTGACAGGCCGGAGAGAGGAGAGGGAAGTAGTTAGTGGTCTGGTAGGCTAGATATATATAGAGCAGATCGGTGAGGCCGGCTGGAGTTTAGCTGGTGGTTACCACCTGCGGGGTGCGGGGAACATACGTGCACGCAACATGTTTCATTTCAAATTCGATCGCGTGGAAACTGACCCGAGGCGAGCTAGAACATGATCGCACGCACCAAGCTGCATAACAACTGGTTGATCAATCTTAAAAATAAAAAAAATACAAAAACTGGTTCTCATCCATATATAAACAATCTCTCACATGCATGCTTCACGCGGCATATAAAAACCTCGCGCGCATGAGCGTGCAGTTGCGCTGTCTTCTGCCGTCAAACCCGGCCGAAGGAAACCTGCTAGCACGCTAGCTTGGTCCCGTAACGGGAAATCAAATGCCGAAGGGACCTTCCCAGGAAGGCATGCTCCAGCAACAGTTGATTTTGCCTTGAGATTTGTGCAACTGGACCCCATGTGCTGCATGTGGGAGCAGGTAACCACACATCTGCTTGATGAACGACGGATAGCGTGCCTTCCCCAAAAGGCACAGTCAGAATTTTAACTCTAGCGTTGTTATGCTGATAACTCTAGTTGAATTAAGAAATGAATTAGTTCTAGAAGAACTTATCCGAGTTCTAGTCCAATATGTGGGCAATTTACCAAAGGAGTTCCTATCATAGAAGGAAAGGAAAAAACTCCACCTCGGATATAAATTGTGGAGCACCCCAAGCATTGTAATCACCTGTTTATTCTGAATAATAAACTCTACCCTACATTGTGTCTTGTCTCTTATCTACTTTTATGAGTTAATTGTTTCTTCCGCCGATAGCGTTAGCACAACAAGCGTAACCCCGCGACAGCATCCTGTACATGCAGTATATTTTTTTTTAAAAAAAAAAACCAGAGAGGCCGGATTCAAGATGAGGCCGGCCTCGTTGACCCTCTCACAGGAATAGTGGCTGCAATCTCCCTGCCTCGCTTTCAAGATGAGGTCATGTCCTGGGAGGAGAGCGCCGTCGGTGTCACCTCCAGCGACGGCACCGTCATTTTCTATGCCTATGGTCGCGTTGTCCACAGGTGGAATTTGTGGAATAGATACAGCTTCGACGCGGCCATTCGGCATCCCGGCGATACGGAGTGGAGATTGGTGCAAAGGAATGATCTGCGGTACTTCCATTGCGTGGACTGGCGCCACTACTGCATCGCATATCGCAACGGCAGGATCATACTGCTAACGGGGAGGTCGTGGTGCATTCTGTCGGCACAGGGTGTTATGGGTGACCAGGATAGGATGTGGATAAACGTAGAACCTGGAAAGAGTCTTGAACGCAGCTACCTCGTGGAGTCTCATGGCGAGTTTTTGCTGTGTATTTATTCTGCTCGACGATGATAAGATGGAGGCCGCATGCAAAGACGACGGGGTAGGCACAATTGGCAGCCTGGCGAGCGCGCTGTCGGTGTCCGTTTACACCTTCCAGGACGCGGAGAGCGGCGAGCCACAGTGGGTGAAGTGGGATGGCCAGAGCTTGGCCGACCGTGTCCTTTTCCTGGGGCAGCCAGGCAGCTTTGCCATGGACGCTGCGCAGTTCGGTATGAGTGGCAGAGGATGCGCCTACTTTGTCGATAGGAGTCTGCTCTATGGGGGGATATGGAGCAAGATGGTGGTTGTGCGGTGCCGTCTGTTCAGGTACAACTTCCACAATGGCAGGTCGGAGCTCGTTGAGCAGCTTCTAGAAGATTGGAACGACACGGCCTGCATGTGGCTCTCGCCACAGCCTGCTATATCTCCAACCGAGGTAACTATATCTCCAACCGAGGTAACTATATCTCCAATCTTTTTATGTTAATGACGAGTACATTAGTTCAGTATCAATAGTTCATGCATGTGGAATTATTTCAGAGCGGTGTACATTATATGACACAACACATAATTAAAATGGAAATTTCGTATGAAGCATGTTTAGGTATCCCCTCTCTTTCCTCTTTTACTATTCACAACACCACTCAAATCCAAATCAAGACTCTCTTACGAACTGTGACCCCGTCAACAAGGATTTTTATTTGATCGTCCTGGCCAATATCCTTCTTCACCTTCCTTTGAGCATTCTCACTCTTCCTCTAGGTCTAGATTGGGAACGAGCATGAGAAGTATGAGTGCTGTAGGTTTAGGGCCGGGCCCTTAAATGGGCTAAGTTTTGCCTCCCGATCAAGGCAACTAATTGGGGTTAGAGTCGGATTACGATTTGAGCCTTTAAGGGCCACTTGACCGAGGTCAATAATTCCAACACCTTCCACCAGACCTCCTCCGCGACATCTCAAGCCGCCTCAGCACAACCACCAACTACGTTCGCTTCCACGCCGTGTGCAG
>RWGY01000061.1:96204-169839 GCA_007726485.1 Eragrostis curvula
TGTCGATAGGGTCTTTCTGACATGGTCGTTGCGAGGCTAGTCTCCATCTCCTGCGGAGCCGCATGCTTTTTTGTTATTTTGGGAAGAGCCGCATGCTTTGGGGTTTTTTTTTGAGACACAAGAGCCGCATGCTTTGGGTTTTTTTTTTTTTGAGGAGAAGCCGTTTTTTTTTTTGTGATTTCACAGTACAACTCAGACCAACAACGCACGCACACTCACCCCTATAAACCGACATATGCAAACTCTATCCCTATGAGCATCTTCGAAGACTGAGCCGGCAAATCCTCCAGATTGACGAAGTCACCATTGACGCCTCGCTGTCGACCGCCACGTCGCCTACCGCTGAAAGCACAAATGTCGTTAAATCCTAGAAAATTCGCTTTCACCGAGAATCGAACCCAGGACCTCAAAGGTGCTACTCAGGTGCCTTAACCTCTAAGCCAAGACCTCTTTCACGCCACCTGTCCGAGTTGGGCCTTGACCCATGTGAAGGTTATTTGGTCTCCACCAAGACAAGCCGTGCGGTATCTCTTCCGTTTAACTCCCATCATTAGCAAGTTGTGCGGTCCTTCTACAAGAGCTAATAGTATATTGTACTATTTATTTTGAGATTTTTATATACTTCCTCTGTCCCTAACCTTTTCACATTCAAAATTTATTGGTTTCGGAAACAAAAAACAGTTGGCATAAAGATAATTTGCTCGCTAACATTAAGATATTTGTGTGGTAGGAGGAATTTCAAAATATAGGTCGGTTTTAAGTCCTAAGTAAAACTTCCATAACTTCAATTTATAGAAAAATATAACGTATATCAAACTTTGATCGTATATAAGAAAATCATAATTTCCAAGATTAATCAGTATATAATGTCTAGGAGCCACTAATATCTTGGTCGGCTGTGGAGTCAACGTGCCCCATGCCCCTGTCAGGCCATTCTTTGTGTGTGTGTGTTTGTGGGGGGGGGGGGGGGGGGGGAGGGGGGTGGGGAGGTCGCCCGATGGAAAATTAATATTCAATATGGAATGAAACAATGCTTTCACTGCACATTTTTGTGTCATTGTTTCATAGGCTACCCGTAGAATTTAAAATTAGGGATAATTGCAAAAACCTTCCTTCCCATAAGTCACTTGGAGTTTGAGGACCCCCCCCCCCCCCCCCCCCCCCCCCATAAGTCATATTAATCCCCACCCAGGCACTAGATTTTGGTGCAAAAACCACCACGATTTGCACATGTTTAATATACTTCATATGTGTTGGCCAATATAAATCCATAAAAATGCTAAGTTAACTAATTTAGCGTTGTCAAAGTTTTTAAATAAGACTTATTTATTTTATTTTTATCAAAAGGGGTCAAAATATAAAACTTTGTAGGACACCTTTTAAACTTTAATTGTTTTATCTTTCTTTTTGTTTTTTGCAAAATCTCAAGTATGTGAGTACTTTCAAAATTTTGTTAATTTTATACTGACACCATAAACTACTTCAAGCAAACAAAAATGAATTTAATCTATTAAACATGGCAAATCAGGTTGGGTTTTGCAACACAACTTAGTGGGTGGGTGGGGATTTGCAACAAAGGCATTTATGAGGGAGAATCTCAAACTCCAAGTGACTTATGGTGTGGTTTTTGCAGTTACCCCATTTTATTACGATGCACCAAATTAGACGAAGTTAGATGAAATGAAATGGTCTACCATCGGTGCAAGTTTAACACATTTCATAGTAGTCTTTTTTTTGGGTGGTAAACAGTAGTCTTAGAAACACTGTATATACCCAGTTTAATCAAAATGAAACACATCTATTGTAGCTCGTCATAAGTACTACGCCAATTTACTATGTTGATGACGTTGCACATCATTTAATGAGAATAAAACCGCCACTCATTTAAGCTCCACTTGCCCTAGGTGACAATACCTTATACAACGGTCAAAAGTTGTATGGATGGAGTAAAATATACAATAAAAAAAACATAATCAAGGCATTTTTTAGAACAAATTCAATTATACTAATTTGATTTGATGTTTTATATGTTTATGTATTAATTTTTCTTTGAACTTTGTCAACATCCAAGAAGTTTGACTTCGGAAAAACTAAAATGAACTGCATTTTTTAGTAGATTTAGTAGAGGGGGTACATATTCAATCTTGATATTTGTGCATATGAAATAAATTTGAGTAATTCTATATTCTTCAATATTTTAATTGAAATAAATATTACTTTTTCATTTGGAAAAGAAATCAATGTTGGCACTGAGATAGTGTTTGGCTTATTATAAAAACTTTTGCAATAAATTAATATTCGGCCCGATGGAAAATCATCCAAACAAGGAGCAGCAACCAAAGCAAGTGCTATGTGCCAAACACAATATATGCTGGTACCTTTCGAAGCACTTTCTAATTGTGACGTCTGCAGAGCCACGCTGGCCAAGACATCTCCACTCTCCAGGCCTATAAAAGGGCCAGGACATTGCGAACTATCATGCATAGCGAGGGGGCGCTGCAGTGAAGCTCGCAAAACCTATCTCAGGTACCTGCATTGGCACGTACGGCGATCAATGGCAGCAACGTGGGCATGCTTGGGCGCGCTCGTCGTGGCTCTCGCATTTCCCTTCCTGCAGGGTGCTGTGGTGGGGATTGCCAAAGAGCAGCGGCAGGTGCAAAGCCTCCTCAGGCGACTTAACAAGCATCCTGTCACAAGCATTCAGGTACATACTGGCCGACCCGCTCGTCCGATCCATCTCTAAATAAACACAATACGGGTCATTGTCTTTCAACAAAAAGACCCCCCCCCCCCCCCCCGAGGCCACCTCAAGGCACACGGTCCCACGTCGTTGCTGTGAACTGTGTACAACATTTGTTAACAGTCTAGACCTTTAACAAATGAATGTATAATAAAACTAGCACATGGAGATATCAATGAAAGCTAGAACTATCCGCATTTTGAAATAAGAGACAAGAGCTCTGTAAATCTTGTTCTAGACCTATTTGGCTATTTCTTTTGCAGCTCCATATTAATCATCACAAAACACAATATAAAAAATGATAAATCATCAGATTCAATACATTCTAATGATTATGAAAAATAAGATAAAGTGGGCCTATAAATTTGCATCAAAATTATCTACATGTAGCAATGAGAAAAATAACAAACTCTAAATTACACACATCTACAAACATAAATTAATGAATCCCCCACATACGCCAAAGATACTAGGTTTAGACTAGCTAGCATAGCAGGTAAATATGTTAAATAGAATAATAGGTCATGTTAGCGTGAGGAAACTTCAACATTCCATGGGCCTGATTGGACGTACGCTCTGACCACCTACTTCGCTTATACCAACTGAATATTCAAGTGAATAGGGTAGTAGTTGTAACACCCCAATCCATTTGTAGCCGTGTATGCGGTGTGCTGCTAGGGTGTCAACCACTAAGGATGGGTGACGGTAAGACCCCAGTCCGTTTGTAGCCTGAGAGTTGTTGTTTGGGCCCATGTGAACCAGAAGTGCTAGAGGTTGTGGGAATACTCCCACATGGATTATTTAGATGGGTGATGGTTAGCATATAACCCTCGTTGGTTCCCAGCATATCACTTCGGGGTTAACCATTTTTACTTGAGCAAGGATAAAAGCGTAAGAGGTGTGCTAATGTGTATGTGCCTGCCCGCCCCATGTGGGCACTGGTCAGTAAGTGGATTTGGACACATCATGTTACAGTAGTATTGATTACTACGTTCGTCCCAAAATATAAGGGATCGAGTCAAAAATCCACATACCGCCCATGGAAGAAGAAAAAATTTCAAAAAGGAAAATAGTTCATATATAAGATTTTTTTTCCTATTTTATTATAACATTGGTCCTTGCATATAGTGGAATTAATTTATCAAGTTGCAGCAAAAATGTGGGTAGAACTTGATCCGAATTTTTAAACATTCATGAAGAACATCCAAAAACAACTGAGATTCAAATAAAATATGAAAATTTACATGAAAAAAAGACCAGTATGTGACTACAAGTCACATTCTGAACTAGAGTCTACCTATAAATATATTAGGTTTGTTAAAATATCAAAAACATAATTTCTAAGTGACTAGATATAACAGGGGAAATAACTGCATTATCTTTAAATGAAATTATATGATTGTAGGTCTAGAAGAAAACAACTATTGCTCATGTGACAAATTCAATGTGCACTTCTGTCCATGTAGAATGAGTGGTTTATGTACTTAAAATTAAATGTAATTTTCCATTCCGAAAACACAATTTTTGTAGGCCTTTTATATGTAGTTGTGATATAATTAAAGTTTGAGCACTACTTTATTATCATCTTTATTATGCATCTATCAAATATGAATTAAGGTAAGTTTATATTCACAAATATGCATATATTTCTAATCTTTATCAATAAATTATGTCACCCTAAAATAAATGCTATTTACTTTTACATATTCTATGTGTATACTATAGGCTAATATTATGCATATATCCAGCCTAGTTCTTCATGTCTATTCTCAAGTATGGCCTATAACATGAAGGGGCACGGATTAATGTAACATTGGAGATGACTTTCAATTACGCGTCTTCTATGAGGGTGTCTTATATGTACATTTTTGGCATACTGTGTAGTAATAACAATGGGTCATGGTCTATACAAATTGCACACAATCACCAAAAACAAATTATTTGCTAGTTTATGAGTAGTATGTCTTCCATATTTTTCTACCTTCTTTCAACTATTGATTTTAAGAATTTAACAGAGCCCAGATGGAGATATCATAGACTGTGTGCACATCTCGAAACAGCCTGCTTTCGACCACCCTTTCCTAAAGAACCATACAATGCAGGTTCCTCTCTACAACACCGTTGCACTTTAATTTTATTGTTCGGAGAGACTAGCTTCAGTCGTCATTGTACCACTCAATTGTGCTCCATCGTCACCTTTCAGATTCGGCCATCTTACCACCCAGGCAGGCTGAGTGATGACTCCAACATTGCACCATCTCCAATCAGCCAAATGTGGCACCAGAATGGCAAGTGCCCTGAGAACACCATACCAATTCGAAGGACCAAGGAGGAGGATATCCTGAGGGCCAGCTCTGTCAGTAGGTATGGAAAGAAGAACCCAAAGAGCATCCCAAAACCCATTCCCGTCCATGACCCTGAGGCTAGTGTGTTGAGTGGTCACCAGGTACAAAGCTGTATTCAAGAATCACCTTCATATATTAATACGAATCTTTCCCTTGAGATTTCTTTTCTGAAATTGCTGATTTAACTTTTTTCCTCTCCCATTGAATAGCATGCAGTAGCATCTTCATGTCAGGATAAGCACTACGGAACAAAAATTAATATCAATTTATGGCATCCAAGTATTGAGACAGCCCAAGACTTCAGCCTGGCTCAACTCTGGATCATGGCAGGGTCCTATGGCGGCAACGACCTCAATACCATTGAAGCAGGATGGCAGGTGAGACCTGAAAGGAAAATATTAGCTTGCCTTCATAAAATTTCACCCTCCATCCTAGAAATATAAGCATTTCTAGCTATATAACAGGTGGATGGCATCTTCTAGGCATGTGGACAAACATTTGTTCAGGTGCGCAGAAGATGCTATCCACCTAGACTTCCAGAAGCACAGCCAGAAATGCTTATATTCTAGAATCGTGGGAGTATTAAACACTGACATGGTATATTCGGTGCATGCTTGAAGGGCCCGAGCATGAGTTGGAGCTTGATTAGATTCTCCATTCAAGCAAAACTTCTTTTTTCTTTCGTGAGTTGTGCTGCATATATTTTAGGACTAAGGGCTTGTAGAGATGTATACAATAACCTTCTTCAAATAAAGAAAGATATTCTATGTTCTTCCTTCATGCAAATCTTTATTTTTAGTCTCATATGTCGTAGCCGCATTTCTTAGGAACCAAGGGAAAGTAGAAAAGTATATGGTAACCTTGAAAAAGGCAACAGCTTTTTTCTTTATAAATGGCACTGTTATATATCAATATTATCAGGACAACTCTTATATACTGTGGGTTTGTCTTTTATCCTACAAGACCAAGTAGTATTTAACATTGGCCCTAGAGAAAGGACTGGGAAGAGGGATTTGTCTTATCGGCGCACTTGTTGGCACGGATGTCATACCGGATCTAGATAATTCAATGGAAGAAGCTACTAACATTCATTCAGCAAGATTTTATGGCTGATATTTGAATATTTAACATCACACTGTTGTATGCACCTGAAGCATTCTGTAATGGTCCAGTATCTTAAATTGTGGCTGATAGCTCTGTGGTCTATAAAATATTTCAGGTTTACCCAGGTATGTATGGGGATGAAAATACAAGATTCTTCATCTACTGGACTGTAAGACAATCATTTGTAATATTGTGCCCTTTTTTAATAAGGTGGCGCATCAAGGTACTAATTTACATTAATTGCTGTGGAATATTGTAGCGTGATGCATATCAAACAACAGGATGTTACAATCTAGCGTGCTCAGGATTCATCCAGACAAACAATCAGATCGCTATGGGTGCTAGCATCTCCCCTTACTCCAGCTATGGTGGCTCACAATATGAATTCAGTATTTTAGTTTGGAAGGTAACACACAATTACTTTACATTATAAGCATGTAAAAATAAAATTAGAAACAGATAATTTGTGCCAGCTTCTTGTTATTTCTCTAGGTGTCTTCTAACTCGAGACAGGACTAAAATTGATGCTCTGGCCTGTTTGTAGTCCCAGTCACAAAATTACAGTTATCCCTAATTACTAGATATTTGCCGTAAATGCAACAATGCTAAGTTAGCGTTTTAGATAAAGCATCAAAGTTAGCATTTACCATGAATATTGCATATATTTTCCAATAAAGTCAGACCTAATCATTATATATTCTAAATTGTCTGGTAATTTTTGGCTTTCAGGACCCACAGAGTGGAAACTGGTGGTTGCAATTAGAAAACTATCAATTGGGATATTGGCCATCATCCTTCTTCTCCCACTTGGCTGATAGTGCATCCTGTGTTATGTGGGGCGGCGAGGTGTTCTCATCTAGCGACGGCCAATCTTCCACACAGATGGGCAGTGGACACTTCCCTGGGGAATGGTTCGGCAAGGCTAGCTACATCAGGAATATCCAAGTGGTAGATTCGTCCAACTATCTCAGACCACCAAGCGGTCTGGGGTTGATAGCTCAGTGGCCCAAATGCTATAATGTGCAAAGTGGCACCGATGACAACAGCTGGGGTACTTACATCTTCTATGGAGGGCCTGGGAGGAACCCTAGCTGCCCATAATAAAATATGAACTATCTACTTGAATAAGACCCCTTTATCAGCACATTATGTGTTACTAGGGGCCCAATAACGTATTGTTGGGGTCTGGACTAAGGCATGAGCTGTGCAATGCCACTTGTACTATATATATTGAATAAGTGTCTTATTAGCGGCAAGAAGAGACATACTTACATATCCATGAGCATAAACGCAAAGAAAAGATGCTTACGGCTCAAAACAGTCAATTTGATTAAATTAATAAATATGATTATATTCATTTTTCTTCCTTCTCCGTGGAATCAATTTTCTCCTTGGAACAAATTTTCTCCCAGATCAGGAAGAGAATTTTTCAAGATCGCAAGAAAACAATTTGATGAGCTGAGGCAAAGGATTCAGCTCAGTAGCTATTACGAGTCCAGCTCGATCACAAACTTAATGAGGCGAAGACGACCAGCAGCTCAACAAGAGACATCCCATCAATCTAGTCCAATCGGAATCTGTCAAAACCAACGCTGATTAACCCCGCCCATCCTGCCACACAAAGTTGAGCAGCCTCAGCAGCAGCAGCACGCAGGCAGCGGCGATGCCTATCGACCAGTAATCCATTTTTGAAAACAGAATGGCAGGTCCTCTGCCTTTTTCATTATCAAAGAAGAAGAATACAGAGGTCTGAGTCGTAAAGCAGAGTTCCAAGTGATAAGAAACAGAAGCCTAGGTTTCCTAGTGGAGCAAGCAAAAGAATAAGAATAGTAGGAACGCTTCCTGCAAAACGCAAAAACAAAAGAAATAGAAAAGACACAAGACTAAGTTTGCTGATCGATGTTGTTGATTGCCGCCTCTCAACCAGATCTCGCATGGTTGCAAACTGCATGCCAACCGCTTTGTAGGCCAGCAACGGAGAGCTTGCGATGAGGGCGCACAGGTCGTAGACGCGACCGTAGTCTCACCTCGTTGCTCTCGCTACTGCACCGGCACAGTGCCACACTTGGCCACGACGCCACCATGCTTTTGCTGCACGCGACCCATTGGGGCGTTTGGTCTTGCCTTCTTGGTGAAGAAGCGAGCTCTACAGACGGTGAGGGTATTAAGTCCATCTGATCCACCACATCAATGCAGCAGCTAGGAAACGGATGTATGAGTATAAGCGTATGTTCCGGACTGGCACAAAACAAATTATGTTGGTCGAGAGGTAATGCAGTGGCAGATTCGGCAGTCAGGTCAATCAAATCTATCTGACTATCGAGGCAGGACAATCTGAGGGGATGGCTCAACTTGGAGAAGATGCAGGAGAGCTTTCGGTGGCTGTTGGCATTGCATGGCGTGATGAATCACGGAAGGGTCGGGGCACTGCAAATGTTGGTGGCAGAAAAAATTGGCCCTGGCTGATGCTTCACTACGGGAATCCCCCTGTTTGCCGTGTGCTCAATGCTCACGGCAAAGGGCAGAAAACACCCGGCAAACCATTTGCCGGGTGTAGCACCCGGCAAAGGCCACACGGCATAGCTTTCTCGGCAAACAGCACTTTGCCGGGTGCTTCTCCTCGGGCACACGGCAGATGAGATTTTCTGGAAAAAAAAAAAAATATGTCCATGTCACCCGCGCCGCCACGTCACCGCCGCCGTCGGAGCATCTCGTTCGCCGCGAAGCGGCGACCAGGGCTGTCCGCCTCCTCCTCCTAGATCTGCCGTTGGGGCCACACAGGCCGCGGCATGGAAGGCGTGGAGCAGCTCGAGGTCGAGGTCACGCAGGCCGCGGCATGGAAGGCGTCGGCGCGTCCCGCCGCCGCCGCCGACGGCCTAGAGGAAGAGGACGAGGAGGGGAAGCTGGAGGTGCAGGGGTCCTCCGGCCACCAAGCACCACGGCTCGAGGTCCCGCCACCACCGCGGCGACGTCCTCCGGCCAGCTCGTCTCCTCGTCCCAGATCTGCAGCGCGCCGACGGCCTCGAGGAGGAGGAAGAGGAGGGGAAGCTGGAGGTGCAGGGGTCGATGGCACTGCGGCGACGTCCTCCGGCCACCACGCACCACGGCTCGAGGTCCCGCCGCCACCGCGGCGACGTCCTCCGGCCAGCTCGCCTCCTCATCCCAGATCTACAGCGCGCTGACGGCCTCGAGGAGGAGGAAGAGGAGGGGAAGCTGGAGGTGCAGGGGTTGACGGCGCTGCGGCGACGTCCTCCGGCCGCCACGCACCACGGCTCGAGGTCCTGCCGCCACCATGGCGACGTCCTCCAGCCAGCTCGCCTCCTCGCCCCAGAGCTGCAGCGCGCCGACGGCCCCGAGGAGGAAGAGGAGGAGAAGCTGGAGGTGCGGGGGTTGTACACGGTGGCGCTGCAGCTCACGTCGACGGCCGCCGCGCACCACGGCCACGCACGCCCCCGCGCTCGCATGTGCTGCGGCAGAGAGAGAGAGAGAGAGAGAGAGAGAGAGAGAGAGAGAGAGAGAGAGAATGAGTGGATGAGAGGAGAGGAGATAATGCTGGGAAGAGATAAGGCGGACAGGCGGTGGAGTTTGCGTAAAAAAGGATATGGGCCCGTGGTGGAGAGAGAAAAAGACAGACTTTGCCGTGCGGGTTTTCGTTTGCCGGGTGTTGAGCTCCCTTTGCCGTGCGTCTTTGACGTGGCACTCGGCAAAGAATTTTTTTGCCGAGTGTAAAAATAAAGCGCTCGGCAAGTTTATTCTTTACCGTGTGCCCGATTTATAACACTCGGCAAATTAATAAACACACGGCAAATTTAAGTTTTCCCGTAGTGCTTCTTCACAAGCTTTTTGTTAATGGGCAAACTTCACTTTCACAATGCAGGCCATGTCGTTCCACTAAGGAGGCAGCGGCATGGAAGCGGACGTAGTCGGTGGGAAGATGACCAAATGATCTATAAGTAAGAATTTAGGCCATATTTCGGAGATCTGTTTAGAGTCTCGGCTAATAGCGGGCTGTCTCCGCATGTGACTGAGATTTGCTAGTCTCTTAGTCACATTTTCAACCATTGGATGTATATCCAAGCATCTAGATCTTGTTGAATTTTGAATGAATATGCTAGTAAAATGTGTACAACAGATGGATTTTTATCAATTCAGAAATGGCTATGTAACAACGTGTGATTAGTACATAAAGGTAGGGCTGTCAATACTGCCGATAGGTGGACAGGACATGGTTGTTGAAGAGTCCCTCTCAGGATCAACTTGGAGCTGCGACAGCGTCTTGGAAACTGTGATGAATGTTCCGAAACAAAGTTGTGTAGGAAGACTACTGGTGAAGACGTCATGGTACAGGTGCAAGGAAGGTTCCAAATTTGAGTAGTACTCGAGTCAGATTGCGCGGTGATGGCGAAAATTAAGTGTTCAATCTTACGATAACAATGATATAGGGAGAAAATTAAATTAATTCTCTCTATGGATTTAGATAACATTCAAGGGAACATGTATTGATCCTGTATTTCTAAAGCGTTTGAGTAAAGACATCATAAGGAACACATTCCTTCGGAAGAGACTCTTCGCGTCTGAATTTCTTTGAAATTTGATATGTAGGGCTATTATTATAACACATGCTTTGTACTAAAATTCCTTTCAAATTATGTTTTGTTTAAAAAACTGTACTATGAATTAACATAATTCCGAATGCATAAAGTTTAAATAATCATATAGATGCTCTTACATATACACATACATCTATCAAACTTTCAATTACAATAGAAAGCATGCGGTAGAGTAAAATAAAAAAAGAAATTGTAAAGTTGCATTAGCTTGAGCAAAGACACCTTCATTTTAGAGCTGGAGCTTGGACAAGAAAAGTACTCATGTTCTGATGAAGCTTCATTAGTCGTACACATGACATGGTTCTCAATGGACAAGCCACTATAATTACAACCTAATGTGTCAAGAGGATTGGAAATTCATTATCACTAAAAATATCATGATTGTAAATTCCCCCAAGTCACCCTAGCTTGTAACCTGATATCACCTCACAGATAGTAATGAGGAGGCAGACTACCAGAGGCATCATTAAATTGTAGCCATCTCACTGGCCATAATTCCTTACCTTAATTATCACTGAACATCGGTGAGGTGTGTTCAGCTACTGATTTGCAAACTTCACTAGCAATGGACGCCCATCCAAACACTGCAAAATTAAACCAACATGAACAAGTTAGTCATATACGTTGGCATTGCTGACAGAGTATTCGATCAACTGACAATTTAGCACCCATGAATCTACCTGTCCATCGAGCTTGGCGACAGCATCAGCTGGCTCTCCATTATTACTAACACAGTCATTTCTCCATGCGCTTCCAGTCTCTTCTCGACGCTGCTGGACATATACGCAAAGCAACTCACCATGGGACTCCACGAGGTAGCTACATAAAACTCTCTTGCCGGGTTCTCCTCCAATCCACATGTTCTCCCGGTGACCGGCGGCATGGGCGGAGCCAGCATGGTTCATGGGTGTTCACTTGAACACCCATGTATTTTGATGTAAAGACAATAATTCTTAAGCTATGTTACATGAACATTCTCAAAATGAAGAGAATCTAGAAATTTGATGTAAAATTCGTCTCCTACCCCTGAAATTTTTCAGTTTAGAAGTTCAAATAAGTATTTACTTAACTATTTCTCAAGCTTCTTTGTCTCATTACTAACTTTGAACACCCATACTAAATTTTCTAGCTCCGCCACTGACCGGCGGCACCCTGCATCAAAATAATGCTCCACAAGTGCCTGCCCAATACTATGATCTTGCCATTGCAATGGTGACGCGGCGGCGTTGGGCGGATCTGCGGTAGGCATTGTGATCCGATCGGATGCGTGCGTTGTGGATCGCAAGTGCTATTTCTATGTGGGTGGGGCCGAGTTTATACAGGATACGCTGGTCTGGGCCCCGAAGAATCTGGCCTGATTTTGTTTTGTTTTGTTTTTTCCAGCTAAAATGCTCATCCTATAAAATGTGGTGCGATCTACCTGTGCTATACAAGGGAGGTGAATCTTGAGAAACCAGCTTATGACTTCAATATTATTGTTATGTATTTTTAAGGGAAATGCTATATGATGGGTTCAAAGAAAAGGGTGGTGGATCTGACATTCCAGCATTAGTGAACAGGTTCAGCTGCATAAACTCATTGCCACTCTTCACCGAACAGTTTTATTGGTGATGAATCAAAGATTTGTTCAGGTACTTTGCATCTCATTGCTAAAACGATGACGACTGAATTTGTTACGTGAAAAACTGACCGAGCAAGAGTTCGTTATATTACACTTAAAAAGGCATACCAATCCCTCATTGGCACCTGCAGTGTCCCTGATGCTCTCAAGTGGTTGTGGAAAAGCTCTTGGTAGAAGAAAACATAAATTCTTCTTCTGGTAATTGATCTTACTTGATCATCTAAATACCAGGGATATGCTCCAAAGGAAAAAAAATCATGTAGACTCCTACAATTGTGTTCTGTGTCAAGGAGCTAAGCTGGAAACTCTTCTTTTCTTTGAGTGTCCATTCCCAGTTGCACCTGAGGTTGCTGCTTTGGAACGCGACCATGCCCTCACTCATACTTCTCATAAGTAGCTCTTTAGCATTACTAGAACATGCTTTATACGGAATTTTCATTTGAATTAAAATTTTGCTTATAACAACGTACAATGCATTGACATAGTTCCACATGCATGAAATTTGAATACTGAAATAATGTATTTTGCATTAACATAAAATGAAACTGATGCATATCATACATATACCTATCCTTAAGGTGCATCAGAAGCATAAGTCAGAGTATAAACAAGGAAATAGTAAAGTCGCATTAGCTTGATCGAAAATACATTTTGGTGTTTCATAGTAAGCAGAGAAACAATTTCATGTTCTAAAGCTCCATAGATCCTAAAACCTGATAGGATCCTCGACGGAAGAACCACCACAACTGTATTGTACTCCAACTGTCCCACAACAAACGACATTCTAGTTTTGCCCTAAATGAAACTATTTCAACTTTGACCAAATTTATAGAGAATAATATCAATATTTATGGCACAAAATAAATACACATAACATGAAAATATATGTCATGAATCTAACAATACTTTTTTTACACCATAAAGATTGGTACTAACGGGAGGAGTGGAGATGTTCTCTAAAGATTCAAGTTTGTTTTGGTAACCACCGAACAATTACCTATGATGGAGCAATGACAGGTTGTGGTGTGAGCCACGTGCAAGCTTCATCGTTCCAATCTTCCGGCAGCTGCTCCAAAAGCTCCATCGAGCCATCGTGGAAGCTATCCTTGAACACACGGCACCGCGCAGAAGCGGTGAGTTGCTCCAGACCTCCCTCTTGTCAACAAAGTAGGCGCATCCTCTGCCGCTCATGCCGAACCGTGCAGCGTGCACAGCAAAGCTGCCCGGTCGCCCTAGGAACAGGACGTGGTCTGCCAAGCTCCTGTCATCCCACTTCACCCAATGTGGCTTCCCGCCTTGTCGAAACTGGGATTCAAGTTTATTCTCATGCTGTGTGCGCTCTCAAACTCATCTTTCAGCGAAACAAATACGCAAAGCAACTGGCCGTCAGACTCCACGAGGTAGCTACGTTGAAAAATCTTTCCACGTTCTCTTCTCATCGACTTCCACTGCCGACTACCGGCTTCACCGTGCGTCGATCTAATGCACCACGATTGCCCGCAAAATAGTATGATTTTGCCGTTCCAATATGCGAGGCAGCTGTGGCGGTGCCAGGTCTCACCAAAGCGCGTATTGTTCTTATGCACCAAGGTCCACTCTGTTGCGCCAGGATGTCGAAGGGCCACGACGAAGCCGTGGTCAACGTGATCGGGCCCATGGGTTGTGCCATAGGCATACACAGCGATGGTGCCATCACCAAAGGCCACACCAATGGCACGCTCCTCCCACATCTCCATCTCGTCTGTGTAGCGTGGCAAGGGGATGACGGCCGCTGATCCGGTGAGAGGACCAACGACGGGTCCGCTAGATTCAGAATTAGAAGATGCCTGGAGCCAGCAGGTGGCCGTGCCGTCTCTGCCGCTGGTCACCCATCTCCTGTCAGAAAGGTATATCTCGGTGGCGGCGGCGCCGTAGAGGCTCGACTTGGAAGAGGAGAGGACGCAGCGGGCCTTCCGGTTGCCGGCGGCGTCCCGCGGTGCGACGAGCCACGGCAGGACGCCGGACGGCGCTCCGGCGGCGGAAGTGAATCGCGCCAGGACCTGCACACGGCGTGGAAGCGAACGTAGTTGGTGGTTGTGCTGAGGCGGCTTGAGATGTCGCGGAGGAGGTCTGGTGGAAGGTCCAGCCACGGCGACGCGTCCGGCTTAGCTGCGATAGGCATCGTGATCCGATCGGATGTGTGCGTCCTGGATCGTGTGAGTGCTGCTATTTCTACGAGGGTAGGCCGGTAGGGTCGAGCTTGAACGGAACACGCTGGATTGGGCCGTGAATAATTAATCCGGCCAGATTTTGTTTTCTCCTCTTTTTTTTTCAACGAAAAATCTTTGCCCCATGACGTGATTTGGTCTACCTGTGCCATGCAAAATTGTTACAAACTAGGCACACCGAAAAGAACAGAACGCTTGACTCTAGCGACTGTTCGAGAACTCCGGCGTCGATTGCTGACTGATCGCTCACCCACACGGCGGCCGGGCAGGCTCGACGGCGGATAGCAGGGAGTCGACGCGGCTATGTTATTTGTCGCCCGTTCGACCCGGAACACCATATTCGCCACTCGTCTGTCTCTCCCTCGCCGTCCGGAGCTCGCATCGCAGCCGTTGAGCGCTTCGGAGAATCCCTTATGCGCGTGGATTTGTACCCCTCGATCCTCCTCCGCATCCCCAGACATAGACGCATGGCGGGATGATGGCCTGGCGGCGGGCTGTGAGGTGCGGGTGGGGCAGCTGAGGCATCAACTACTTGTTGCACAGAAAGGATGCCCTGGCACAGCGTGCTTTCAGGGTGTACTGGGCTCATGGTAGGTTCTAAATTTGAGTCTGATTGGTGATGGTGAAAAATATCAGTGTTCCATCTTGCGGTATAGATTGTTGGTAACCATGATTTAGGGAAAAATTTAAACTAAAACTAGCATTTTGCCCGTGCGGTGCTACGGGTGTTAAAATTTCATTGTTTAAAGGTTACCAACAAAAGAGTAATTTGTTTAGCTAGCACAAATTCATCTTACAGTGTCTATTTTAGGAAGATTTTTGCAGCACAAATTGTCTTCTTTGATGTGTTGTTTTTTTAGAAATTAATACATCGACAATAACTTGCAAAATAATAATAAACTACATAAGTTTAAATGCTAAAAACTTATTTATGTTCTAAGTGATTTCGAGTAAGAATTTCATTTTTATATGTTTTTCAACATGGTTCTCGAAGGAATAAAATGCAAGATATTTTTCAGAGACACACAATATCGTCAAAAGCAACCTACACAAAATTTCGCCCAAAACCATACATGAATAAAATACTAAAATTACAGCAAACTAGGGAAAGAAAATGACATTACTGCTAAAATATGACAAAATTACTTACGAAAATTGTTGAGCAATTAACTAATACCAAGATATGTATGCATACAAAAATAAAGGTTTTTTCATGCACATAAATGCAAATATGTATTTATTTTTGTTTCCATTATCAGAAATTTGTAAACCTATCTACTAAAAACATAAGGGTTTGATTGTACCTTTGGGTAGATCTAGTCACATGGATTCTAACAAAATTGGTTTCACATTTTTATGATTTTTTTTTCTATCGATTTTATAAATTTCAACGAATCTGAATGGTGCCACACAGGAGGTCACACCAGACAGCACACAAGGCCGCACGGGATCCGCGGCCGCATCAGATCCGGCCAATGACCATCGGCAGGAAAAAAATAAAAAAGCAAACAATATTTGCGCCATGCAGGAATCAAACCTTATACAGTCCGGTGGTGTTGTAGTTCCTTACCACTACACCACGCAGTGGCTTGTGTTTAGATGCAGTTTGTCCTGTATAAGACGAAACCGAGTAGAACTCAGATTGTTTAATTCAAATTGATTTTGAATTTGAATTCATTTTAAACTCGGAAGGCAGAGGACGTCTGAAATCTCAGGCTGACGACCCACTTTAGACTTATTAAGTAGTAGAGATTCTCCATGAAAATAAAACAACATATTTTTCCCAAAAGAATGAAACATAAACTCTTTCGTCTCTACACTGTCAGTGCTAGCTTTTTGCAGTGTTGTGAGATCTCACATCGAGGTGTATTCATGCCCTAACTCATACTTCTCATGCTCGTTCCCAATCTAGACCTAGAGGAAGAGTGAGAATGCTCAAAGGAAGGTGAAGAAGGATATTGGCCAGGACGATCAAATAAAAATCCTTGTTGACGGGGTCACAGTTCGTAAGAGAGTCTTGATTTGGATTTGAGTGGTGTTGTGAATAGTAAAAGAGGAAAGAGAGGGGATACCTAAACATGCTTCATACGAAATTTCCATTTTAATTATGTGTTGTGTCATATAATGTACACCGCTCTGAAATAATTCCACATGCATGAACTATTGATACTGAACTAATGTACTCGTCATTAACATAAAAAGATTGGAGATATAGTTACCTCGGTTGGAGATATAGTTACCTCGGTTGGAGATATAGCAGGCTGTGGCGTGAGCCACATGCAGGCCGTGTCGTTCCAATCTTCTAGAAGCTGCTCAACGAGCTCCGACCTGCCATTGTGGAAGTTGTACCTGAACAGACGGCACCGCACAACCGCCATCTTGCTCCATATCCCGCCATAGAGCAGACTCCTATCGACAAAGTAGGCGCATCCTCTGCCACTCATACCGAACTGCGCAGCGTCCATGGCAAAGCTGCCTGGCTGCCCCAGGAAAAGGACACGGTCGGCCAAGCTCTGGCCATCCCACTTCACCCACTGTGGCTCGCCGCTCTCCGCGTCCTGGAACGTGTAAAACGGACACCGACAGCGCGCTCGCCAGGCTGCCAATCGTGCCTACCCCGTCGTCTTTGCATGCGGCCTCCATCTTATCATCGTCGAGCAGAATAAATACACAGAGCAACTCGCCATGAGACTCCACGAGGTAGCTGCGTTCAAGACTCTTTCCAGGTTCTACGTTTATCCACATCCTATCCTGGTCACCCATAGCACCCTGTGCCGACAGAATGCACCACGACCTCCCCGTTAGCAGTATGATCCTGCCGTTGCGATATGCGATGCAGTAGTGGCGCCAGTCCACGCAATGGAAGTACCGCAGATCATTCCTTTGCACCAATCTCCACTCCGTATCGCCGGGATGCCGAATGGCCGCGTCGAAGCTGTATCTATTCCACAAATTCCACCTGTGGACAACGCGACCATAGGCATAGAAAATTACGGTGCCGTCGCTGGAGGTGACACCGACGGCGCTCTCCTCCCAGGACATGACCTCATCTTGAAAGCGAGGCAGGGAGATTGCAGCCACTATTCCTGTGAGAGGGTCAACGAGGCCGGCCTCATCTTGAATCCGGCCTCTCTAGTATTTTTTTTAAAAAAAAAATATACTGCATGTACGGGATGCTGTCGCGGGGTTACGCTTGTTGTGCTAACGCTATTGGCGGAAGAAACAATTAACTCACAAAAGTAGATAAGAGACAAGACATAATGTAGGGTGGAGTTTATTATTCAGAATAAACAGGTGATTACAATGCTTGGGGTGCTCCACAATTTATATCCGAGGTGGAGTTTTTTCCTTTCCTTCTAGGATAGGAACTCCTTTGGTAAATTGCCCACATATTGGACTAGAACTCAGATAAGTTCTTCTAGAACTAATTCCTTTCTTAATCCAACTAGAGTTATTAGCATAACAACGCTAGAGTTAAAATTCTGACTGTGCCTTTTGGGGAAGGCACGCTATCCGTCGTTCATCAAGCAGATGTGTGGTTACCTGCTCCCACATGCAGCACATGGGGTCCAGTTGCACAAATCTCAAGGCAAAATCAACTGTTGCTGGAGCATGCCTTCCTGGGAAGGTCCCTTCGGCATTTGATTTCCCGTTACGGGACCAAGCTAGCGTGCTAGCAGGTTTCCTTCGGCCGGGTTTGACGGCAGAAGACAGCGCAACTGCACGCTCATGCGCGCGAGGTTTTTATATGCCGCGTGAAGCATGCATGTGAGAGATTGTTTATATATGGATGAGAACCAGTTTTTGTATTTTTTTTATTTTTAAGATTGATCAACCAGTTGTTATGCAGCTTGGTGCGTGCGATCATGTTCTAGCTCGCCTCGGGTCAGTTTCCACGCGATCGAATTTGAAATGAAACATGTTGCGCGCACGTATGTTCCCCGCACCCCGCAGGTGGTAACCACCAGCTAAACTCCAGCCGGCCTCACCGATCTGCTCTATATATATCTAGCCTACCAGACCACTAACTACTTCCCTCTCCTCTCTCCGGCCTGTCAGCCAGCCTTCTAACCACCATGCGTATTGCGGTCGCGGCGGCCTTCCTGGCTCTGGTGATGGCCCCGGCAACGCAAGCGCAGGCCCCAAACGTGACGGCTGTGCTGGAGAAGAGCGGGCAGCACACGAAGTTTCTCAATCTTCTCCATTCGCAGCGGGTCAACGTCATCTTAGACGACGACGGCTCCACCGTGTTCGCGCCCACTGACAACGCCTTCGAAAGCCTCGAGCCCGGCACGCTCAACTCCCTCACGCAGCAGCAGATGGCATTGCTGGCGCAGGGCCACATCCTACCGCAGTTCCACACCTTGGTGTCCTTTGAGACCGCAAACAATCCCGTCCACACCCAGGCATCGGGGCGCGATGGGTCCTACACACTCAACATCACCGTTGGCACCAACAACCTGCTCAATGTCTCCACTGGCATAGTCGATCCGCTCGCTGTCTACTCTATCGACAAGGTTCTCTGGCCACATGAGCTCGTCAATGGCACGGTGCCGTAGACGGGTCCGAGGACTCCTCCGAGAGCCAGGGCCGTCGACTGGAAACGTCACTTGGCTACCTGTTGTCAGACAAAGATGTCAACGGATTTGACATGCGGCTTCTTTCCATTTCTTCCTTCCCGTTTTAATTTCTTTGGTCCCAATTTGTTCTTTGCTTTCATGTTCTCGATGTGGTCTGTAAAATTGGGATGTGTAGCTGTGTGTGTGTGTGTGTGTGTGTGTGTGTGTGTGTGTGAGAGAGAGAGAGAGAGAGAGAGAGAGAGAGAGAGAGATAGAGAGAGAGAGAGAGACTAGCGGAGGCGGTCTTTAAGGATTTACATTTGTTTTGAGATAGAACTGAATTGTTTCAATCTTCAGGAAGCTGCTCCACGAGCTCCGACTTGCCGCTGTCGAAGCTGTACTTGAACACACGGGCGGGCATGGCACCGCACTGCCGCATAGAGCAGACTACTATCGACAAAATAGGCGCATCCTCTGCCACTCATGCCCAACTGTGCAGCGTCCATGGCAAAGCTGCCTGGCTGCCCCAGGAACAGGACGACACGGTCGGCCAAACTCCTGCCATCCCTCTTCACCCATGCACTGTGGCTCGCCGCTTTCCGCATCCTGGAACGCATAAACGGACACCGACCCCGTTGTCGCTGCATGTGCTCTCAGTCTTATTGTCGTCAAGCTAAACAATTACACAAAGCAACTCCACGAGGTAGGTTCTCCTTTTAACCACATCATCTCCTGATCACTGATGGCGCCTAGGGCCGCTCCTGAGATTTCGGAGGCTCGGGGCGAATTTCCAATCAGAGGCCCGAGGCTATATTTATATATTAAAGGAAAAAAGTCTATTTTACTCCCCTAAACAATCCACTTTGTCTATTTTACACCCTAAACAAAATGATGGCTCATTTTACTCCCCAAACAATTTTATTTGGTGCAATGTACACCTTTTTTAAGTTTATCTTTTTTGTATCTAAGCCTACAGGTGGAATTTGAAGCTCAAATTTGACATGATAGTAACTCACACAAAAACCTATATTAAAACAATTATGACATATTATTTTGATATTATTTACATAGTTCAAAATAAATTAACGTTATATGCATACATATGATATAAAAAATAATTTAAAAATATTTTAACATAGACTATTGTGGCAACTAACATCATGCAAAATTTGAGCTTCAAATTCTACTTGTACAATGAGAAACAAAAGAAACAAACTTCAATAGGGTGTACATTGCACCGAATAAAATTGTTTGAGGGAGTAAAGTGAGCCATTACTTTGTTTAGGTGGTGAAACAGACAAAGTGAATTGTTTGGAGAGTAAAATAGACTTTATTAAAATGATTTTCTTGTGATGAATAAATTAAAGTGCTTATATTACCTATAGGAAAAAAATCAAAAATGTTTTTTTATTTGATCAATACTAGCTTTCTCTCTCTTTTTATCCTGATTGATACTCGTAAGATGTACTTGTGCGAATATGTCATGTGAACTGCGATTTGTGAATTAACGATTTACTATGTGGACATGTTAGGCTCGGACTAACATCTCATACTTAATTAAAAAACAATTCTTAGCAACTTACACGTACATGTCCTGGGGTGGGCCTCTCTGATTTGGGGAGCCAGTGCGGCGGCACATTGGGGGCCCAGTGAGGCCGAGTTTGTAGGTAGATGCTGGGCTGGGCCGTGAAAGATCTGGCCTCTCTGTTTTTATTCCATAACAATGTTAGACTGAAGATTAATGAACTTCTGCAGTCAACACCTGGACAGCTCGCACAACTGCTCACGTTTAGCTCACGATCCGCACATTGTGGATCTCACATATTCGGTGTTATATATTATGTTGTAATCCGCAGTTTGCTACCCACCGCTTGTTGTACATTGTAAAGCCTATATAAGGCAACCTCATGAATACAGATACTACTGGAAAATCGAAATTTGCCGAGTGTATTTTTTCGGACACTCAGCAAACAATGTCTTTGCCGAGTGCAAAAAAAAAAAAAAAACAAACACTCGACAAAATACTTTGCTGAGTGCCAAAAAAAACATTCGGCAAAAAGCTACTTTGCCAAGTATATTATTTTTGGCACACGACAACAAGCTATTTGTTGAGTGTATTATTGTTGGCACTCGACAAAGACAAATTCAATCATATTTCTATGCAGTAAATTAATTTTAATTAAAAACATTTAACTACAAAGTCGTATGACTTCTCAATATGTACAACTTTTATTTTGGTCATTTTTTCATTTGACAAAACGATAAGTAATGTTGTTCACAAAATCTATATCTCTCGTATAGTTTAATGAAACTGGAAGATAGATATATAAGATTTGTAAACAATATTGTTACCACTATGTCGGATGAACAAATGACAAAAATAAAAGTTGTTGATATTTAGAAGTTATACAACTTTGTTGTTGAACACTTTTTAATTTGATTTCATTTTGTCAATAGAAAAGTACGTTTTGAATTTCTCAAATTTGAAAATTTAAATTTTTCAAACAACCTCGAATGGAGAAACTGTAAAAATAAAAGTTGTATATATAGAATAGTTATGAAACTTTATAATTCACAACTTTTTTATTTGAAATCATCTCCTCAACTAAAACTAAGTTTGAATTTTTCAAATTTGAAACTAAAATTTTGTAAATGACCTCGGATAGAAAACATAACAAAATGAAATTTGTAGATCTCAAAAAGTTATAAAACTTTATAGTTAACAACTTTTTAATTTGAATTAGTTTAGGTTCTCAAACAAGTAATTTACACTCGGTTAAGCATAATATGTAGAGAATGAAAACGGACTATAGACGCATGTGAGAGTGTGGTGCAGTGCTAGAGGTGGTCGGGATGTCGTGGGTTCAAATCCCACCGACGCGTAGCACGCAAAATTGTTTTGCTATTTTTCGCGCTTTTTTCCTTTTACACTTTGCCGAGTGCAAAATGGCACACGCAAAAGATTTGCCGAGTGTTTTTGCTGAGTGTTACACTTGGCAAACACTTTTGCCGAGTGTTTTTTAGGCTTTGCCGAGTGCACACTGGTTTTCTGTAGTGAGAACAGTTAGTGCGTGCGCATTATTCTTCTTCCTCGGTTGTTTACATTCTTAGATAAAAAAAACTTTAGCATCAATTGTGACAACATGATCTACCCGTGCTACAAACAGGTCTCATGGAGGTAAAAGAATTTCGTGTAGGATTGCACAAACAACTAATATCATATCATATAGAATCTTTAGCTTTGCCCGTCAATACACTGTTCACTATTACTGTTTTACTGTTCATCCCCTCCCGCGTCGATCCTGACCGTTCGCTCCCTCCTGGCGCGCGCAGCCTCCGCCGTCCGTTGGGGAACCTTATCCTCTTCCCCAATGCGCCGCACCTCTCTGCCCCCATCCAGCCCCGATCTCCTCGCCCTCGCCCCCACCCACTGCGAGCTCCCCACGCCCGGCGTCCCGCCGCCCTGCTGCCCATCTTCTGCGGCCTCCGGAACGCGTCGATCCGCCACTTCCTCACCTTCGTCGTGCAGATTTGACGCCCTTCCTGCGCCGCGCCTGTCCATCGTCTTCGAGGTCGGCAACCAGCGGAGGCCTGCAGTGGAGCTGGATATTCGGCGACCAACGGAGGCCCCAGCGTCGCCTCCTCAGCCCGCCCGCACCACAGCTGCAAGCCCCTTCTTTTCCCGATCTGCGGCCCCTTCCGCCGCGTCCCAAGAGGCATCGGCAGCGGTGTCCGTCGCAGCATTGGCGCCCTGCCACTCCTTCATCTCAGACCTGCTGACGGCCGCCATGAGGGCAGCGATTCAATAGGTGAGTTCACCCCACTTCTTCCCCTGAGTCGATTATTTCTTCCCCATTGTGAGTGCGTGCTTCTGTGATCCAGTCTAAGCTTGCAATTTGAGGAGCCCCAACACCTGGCTTGAAGATCCCATCCAATGGCGCCACCTCCCTGTGCCGCCCCCTTTTTTGTGTTGCACTTTCGCTGCGCCAAGATCCAAGGCTGCCGTTGGCCATTAGGACTGGACTGGGAGGCGAGATGCAGCAGTCGAGCATTACGAGGCGAGCCACCAGGGCTATGCGTCAATCGATAGCCTGTTGGACTTACTTTGGAGTTTGGTTTAATCTTTAAGATTGTTTGTTCTCAATACAGCTTCACGTTATATTGAATATGATTCTTAATAATCCGTGAAATGATCTTCTTTGTATACATGCATGACTTATAACTCTTAACAAATAAAATCTGTTGTTGCAGGCATGCTGCTCTTGCGCTTATCAACTAGGAATTGATAGCTTGCCTACAGCATGCTGATGAAACCACACACCCACCATCTGAAAATGGTAAGAAACTAAGTTCATTTTTTGTTGAGAAATCTTTAGACATTCTATTCTCCATATGAAGCATTTTCTCCATGGCAAATCTACTTTTATTGAACCATATACCTTCTACAGAACGAAATAATGAATTAGCATCAGCCTTAAAATTATGAGATCAGGTTACTCTGCTTAGATACACAGCCTCTTCCAATTAGCGTACCCTTAAAAATATGATTCAGGTAAATAACTGAAATGTCTCACGTTTGCCATTGTGATAGTATGCAAATATATGTTCTCAGCAGATTTTTACCAAACCAAGGTTTGCTTTCTATGCAACTGAATATTGCACTGTCGTAAGGCTTAAAAAACTTGGCTGTTACACCCAGGATGATTGATGATGATGAGAGCGAAATCTCCTTAGTCAACAGGACTATATTCATTTTTCTGCTTCCATTTAGTGGCTAAGAAGTACTGTGTGTGCACGTGATGTTATTCCTAAAATAAATTCAGATGTTAGTACTTCATTTGTATTTAGTTTGTCTCTGTCCACTTATATTACCAATCATTCTGATAGTTAATTAGCCTAACTGCAGTTTAATTTTTAACTAATGTAACACTGTTTCCTATGAAAATTAAAACCTTCTTCAGGTTACTAATTTTAATTTTTGTACTTTTTTTCCAGGAATGCAGGTATTCTTTCTGCATACTACTTACGCTCATTGGCAACTTGGTATTCTTTTGGAACAGCCATTGAACAATGAACTATCTAAGCTGCATCACAAAGGTAAGCAGTTATATAGCTCATTATTTAGCTCCTTCTTATTCTTGATGCCAGATCTTTGATTATTTTTTTTTTAGACAATACAGAATTAGCTGTTTGCTGCAATCCTTAATGTCATGTCTTTAATTATCTGCTTTTTTCACTATACAGCATTGCCTGTTGAGAATGAAATACAACAACGCATGTCATTTTAGAGATTAAAAAATGTCCTGAGTAAGGCTTTAATATGGTATTGCTTGGATAAATCTGACTGCAATCTGCATATATGGTGGAAGAAAATTACAGCAACCTGCATATGGAGGATCGATACCAAAGAACCATTACCATTTTTACTGTTTGTGTTTGTTGTTATTCTGATAAGCTGGTGCATTGAGCCATCCAGCTAGCTTCACATCAATGAATAAATAGTTACTTTCATTGTGTAGTGTTCTCTGAGAATTTTTGTTTCTAGATCCATAAAATCCATATTGTTATTGTTCCTCTGGTCATAGTGTCACAGTAGAATAATCTTTAGCTAAAGAGCTTTTTACTGTGATCTATACAGTGTAGTTACAATGTTGTTTGCAAAGAGGTTTTTATTTTTCTGGCTCAAATAGATTTTCATGGCCTTGTACTTCTCCCTTGCTGCATCGTGTTTACTCTCTTATCATCATAATTATGCAGCCCATCAAAATAACTTTGCAATGGTTTTTGCAGCCTGCTATGGACCATTGCAAGCTAAAGGCTGAAGAACATAATCCAACTCTTGGATATGGCATGTTTTTGGCTCGTGTACTTATGTTTTATCAAGGTATGGATCATATGAGTAACAGTACGTTTGCTCCTCTCAATTGGTGCCTTATTGTGGATTGTTTGTTCATTTAGAGAAACTGTATTGCATTCCCATTGCTAAATTGATTTTGAAGAGTGTTTGCCTTTGTACTGTATTATAAAAATCACCTCCATGCCCTACATACTTTAGGTGGTAACTTGGTGCTCTTTATGGTTTGTGTAAAATTGTACTAACCACCATGCTAGAAACCTTTAAATTACTCGGTTTTTATATGTTGTAGTTTCCCAAACTTGATACCAGCATGCTAAAAACCATGTAAAAATGTCTTTCAAGCAGGTTCTCCGTGTCGATCAAGCATTACGATCTGCTAGTCTAGAAACATGAACACGTCCCCATTAGGCGGAATCGGGACTCACCTTCACCTGGGTTGGCCATCGGAGCGGGAGGAGCAGCAGCGGCGACGACGCGCGCGGGAACTGCTGTGATGTGTCGATCACGAAGAGGGAAGCGGATCCCCTCTGGACGCCACCGGCACTGTCCTGGCACCGGAGGAGGGTAGCGGCGGCCTTCAAGTTGATCCAGCGCCCTTTTAGGATCGGGAGTAATGGAAATGTGGGGGAGGCGAGTGTCACAGATGCGTTGGCTTTCTGGGATGCCGCCCTCCCCCTTTTATATGGCGCTGCTCAACCTGGGGCCGCAACCATGAGTTGGTTGCGCCTCCGATCGTGGCGCGGTAATTTAGGATCGCCGGCACGTGAGGAACGGCCACATTTTGCATGCAGCGCATGCAGCACGTTCTGTTAGCCAGCGAGCACTTATCCATATAAAAGGGGGAGGGCGGCATTCCAGAAAGCCAACGCGTCTGTGACACTCGCCTCCCCCACATTTCCATTACTCCCGATCGTAAAAGGGCGCTGGATCAACTTGAAGGCAGCCGCCGTTCGTCCTTGCCGGCGCCAAGGTGCTACCCTCCTCCGGTGCCAGGACAGTGCCGGTGGCGTCCAGAGGGGATCTGCTTCACATTTCATATAACCTGATTACTTTGCAAAAAGGTGTCCATATGACATTTTGTTATTTATATTTTAGTTCCTTTGGCAAAAAGAATAATGAATGATATGAGGTTATATGAAATGTGATTTGTGGTTTATCTTTTTCCTAGGTCTGTGAGAGACAGTATGTTCATTTTATAGATGATAATTCAAGCACCTTTTGAACCAGTTCCCAAGAATCTGGAGGAACTCTTCTATTGTTTCACGAAAATATGCATTCTTGAGGAGTCCATATGATCTCTCTGCACTCTAACAGGCAATTTTCCCCTTGAAGACATACACTGTCGTGCAATAGAAGAACTGGCTGCATACGACTCTAAAGTTATGTATTTGTATGACGAGGATGTGTAACTCCTAGAACCACATGCATTGCATGATTTTTAAGTGGCCTCATCGTTTATGCTTACCAAAAGTGGTAGCCCAACTTATTGCGACCTTGATGGCTACATCTATATCAAGACTATTGTTGTATGTTTAATTTGATTGAAAATAACAATTACATTAATTTGTAGGTTGCACTCTCTTTATCTGCACAGATTTATTTTTCCAATAATGGTTTTTATAATGTGTTTTACTTCTATATTTATTTATTAATTTTTTACAGCTGGGTTTATACCATATAAAAGAATGTGCCACTGATAACGTTGCAAAATTCCACATTTTCAGTTGTCTTGCATGCCCATATGACATTAACAGTGCACGCGGCAACGCGCGGGGTTCTCAACTAGTTCTATTTGATTGTTGCATTGCTTTGCGTGTCGGAGAAGACGGCCAGTAACGAACTACCTAGAGAAAGTGAAAAAAAAAACGCTGTGGGATGCAAAGGCCTACGTTTCATCCACTCAAACTGATTCTTCAATCACCTGAGATATAAAGTAGCCCTTATGTTCATTCATTATGAAATGGAAATGACATGAGGCCGAATAGTTTGGTGATTTTTTTTGATAAAAAACGCACAATGGATAAAGACAAGCAATTCTCGCAGCCAAAATATTCTCTTAAGACATTGAAGTGGCTGCATATTCATCTTTTTCAAGAGAAAGAAGAAAATAGGCCAAACACAAAATGAGAATGGAAAACCTAGCAACAACAGAGAAGAAACATACAGTAAATTGCGGATTTCCAAATTTCACAGGGAACACTGTAATACTCCCTCCGTCCACAAATATCATGTCCTATTAGTTTTCTCCTAAGCCAAACTTTTTAAGCTTTGATTTTGAATTACAAATTTCCCATACCATAGTAAGAAGAAAATTGAATCGACACTTGATATTGAGTTTGCAAAAAAGTTAGATCTAGGAACTAAAAATGGGATGATATAGGGAACTATTTCTTTGGGTGGTAAGCGTGGAACGAAAAGATTAAAAATTTTGATAAGTGCTTTTTTTGTTTCTTCTTCTCTTCACCCCTGAATCATTTTTTTGTTTGTTCTTCTCTTCACCCCTCAATCCTTTTTTTCGTTTGTTCTTCTCTTCACCCCTCAATCTAGGGAATTAAAACTTTATTCCAGCTTCCTGTGCTCCATCGAAAGTTAAATCTAGATATATAACTTTCTTACTATTGACAATGTGAAGAATTCCACGATTGCACACATGGAAGCAAAACTAGTTCTCAATAGAGGGGTAGGTAGCATAATGTACACATGGTAGGTAGGAGAATGTTTTATCCTGAAAAATCAATTTTCGTGTCCCGGCTAGAATTACCTTAACTTTTGTGGAGTTTGGTTACCTAATTTTCCTGTCCTTTTTATAGTTTAGTTTCCATTTATGCTACAGGAGGTTGTTGTTGATACAAATAATACGATTGCTCTTACTGAAGATAAATTTTTGAGAGTGACTCATGGTGACAATCCTTTTACTACCCCCAAATTTGTGAGCTTCTTTCTTGTGACTCCAAGGAACATCTCTCATCAAAATATGATGTGAATTCACAATGTCAACATATTCGTAATGTGACTTTATAACATTATTTTATTTTATTATATGTTGTAATGAAGGGTAATTGTAGTCGTACTGCTGAGGCATGGGTCATTGGGAATGACTATTCTCGATGGATGTTGTTGGACCAAATGAATTTTTCATTTCAAGGTCATATATGCGACAAAATCGGTGCTGGATTTTAGACTTTCCCAAACGCAACCTAACTTCTGTTCTCAAGAATTTGGAAACTGCTTGCACAATCATCTTCGGGAATTTAGGGTTTAGGTATTTTTACCTCCCAAAAATCCTGAAGCTGATTGTGCAAGAAGTTTCCAAATTCTTGAGAACAGAATTTAGGTTGCGTTTGGAAAGTCTAAAATCCAACTTGACCTTGTAATGAAAAATTCATTTGGTCCAAAAACATCCATCTGGAATAGTCATTCCCAATGACCTTTGGCTCAGCAGTGCGACTACGATTACATTTATCACAACATATATTCAAATAATGTCATAAAGTCACATAATATAGAACATTGCGAATATGTTGACAGTGTGAATTCCCATCATAATTTGATGATAGATGGACCTTCCTTGGAGTCACAAGAAAGAAGCTCCCAAATTTGGGGGTAGTAAAAGGATTGCCACCAAGAGTCACTCTAAAAAATTTATCTTCAGTAAGAACAATTTTATTCTTTGTATCAACAACAACCTCCTGTAAACTAAAAAGACATAGGTTTGGCATCCAGGCTTCCTACTTGCATCCTTGGTAACAAATATGAGAATCTGGTTTATTTCTTGCATGTTTACTAAACTCTTAGGTATGCTACACGCATGATTTTTTATGTAACTTTTCAAAATTTGCTACAAATGTCAAATTGTCATATTTACACAAATGAGGACGCTGGAATTAATCTAGTACTAGTGGTCACTGGCGAATTTCCCTTAATTAAATAAACACTTCAAACATGGCTTGGGCTTTGGATATACTATTTAAAAGGTCATAGTGGTGCACCCACACAAGGATGAGACCTGTAACATTGTCTCTCTGGTGCGATGGTGAAAAGATGGTGTGGATCACTTAGAGCAATAATTACTATTGAATATTGAAAATCTTAGTATGTACAAAACATGAACTAGTTGTCTAAATATTAGGACATGAAATTTTGCAATATTGATGTTTGGACTAGAATTCTGCTATACACACGACTCTGTTTGACTTCTACCATTTACGACTGATTCAGCACATGGATAATAATGGCCGGTTAATCACGGCATAACTGGTTCCTAATCACGAGCTGCATGCAAGGTCAAATCGCACGGTCGTCGTAAGATGCTGTCATGTGTGCATCATTTACATTTGGAGAAGAGGGAAAGCCTGGTAATATTCAAGGAAATGAATACCTTTATAGCGGATCCTTTCTTCATTTTTACTCTGATGCTGAAATAAACAGATTTTTGCCTACTAAGTTCCCAAACATGAAACCTGCTTACAAGAAAATAAAGCAATATGTGGCATATTTACTCGAATTGGGCCTAAACAAATAATTGGTGAAATTAAACCTTGGTAACTTGCAAGTATATAGGTTTCAACTAAGAAATTATTTCCTGGTACCAAAGGAAGTAGAGTAGTTTTTTTTTTTTAAAAAAAAAATCACCTTCTTTCCTGGTGCATGGGGAAAACAAATCGGATCCTATCTGATCAACATTGCATATTATATATTTTTAAATCAGCGACCAGTTTCTGAACACCATGGGACCGATCAGGACTATTAATCATTATTAACTTTTATTAACTTCTCCCTCAAAAGAAACTTTCATTAACTTATATTAGTATAAACTAGCAGATGGAGAGGGAATTGTTTGGCTATTTGCTACAATACGATATAGAACTATAGATAATAATGTACCATTCATTACGCAGGAGTAGTAGACAATGAGCTATAGTAGCTTTTCCTTTGGTTGCATTACGATGTACAAAGTAGAAGATTGTGAACAATTTGCCGCTAGTGTACTGAAAAAGAATGGGTATAACAAAAATTAAAGTTATTGAACTTAGGATTGTCTCCACATGATGTTTTTGCACGGAGGTCATGACGTGCACAGCAAACAGGCTACGGCATGGCAACATATATAAAGGAAAACGTGAGGATCATGAGGAAGTTTTAAATTACAGCATGGTATATAAAAATAATAACAAAAAGAAATAATATTGACAAAGGATGCAGGAGAATGTTTTACACAATAAGAATTAATGTTTTAGATCAATTTGTAAGCACTAACACTAGCATACCTTCTATACGTTTCTGCTGGCCACTGATATGGTCGTTACCACCCATCAACGAATTTAGACTACCTCCAATGTCTTTTAAAGAATCGATCCTTTTGCACGACTCAGGGATGCATGCGTTTTAACTAACTTCTACCATTTCAGGATGAACGTGGGTAACTAAATTGTCCCATAATAAGTATGTAAGATCTGATAGTTAGCATCCCATTTTGAGTTTCATCAAAGACTGATAGTTTTATAGGTGACAGGGTATAGCGTGGATGCTACTCAACCTCGCAAATAGGAGGTATATTGTCATCTTAGATCTAGATATGATGAGATAATAACCCTATAAGAAGAAAAATGCTCACCTCTATATTCTTCGATAGAGGACCATTATTCCCATCCGATGGGCCTAGCCATATTCATGGAAAGGATATTTATTGACCTTCAACAAAGAAAAAATCTTAAATTCTGGAGAAATCATAGATATGATACTATTTGCCAGACAGTCCATGTAATTCCTCTATGAATGAAAGTAAATATGATGGTGATGAGTGAAAAAAAAAGGGGGATTATGTTACCTTTCACACCCGTGGAGAACATCACCAGCATCTGGTTCACATATTTGCGTGTAGCGACACATTTTTCATAAGGTTCAAAAGGACCATCCTGAAGAAACAAACAGAGAAGGGAATGAACCGCGTGAAACGCAAGGCAAATGCATATGAAAGCTTTGCTAAAGGTAACCAAATAAGGGTGATTCAGCTAATCCAACGGACTGAATAAATAAAGCATATTAGAAGATGAGATCGATGGTATGTCACGGAAAAAGAAATCTTGTGTACCGAGGAACCTATTGGAAAAATGTGAAAGTATATCCCCCAATGAAATAATAAAAAGGGGGCGGACAAATTAAAATAAGTAACGGCCAATTCCCCTATACAGCCAAACTCAAAAAACTGGAGTACCTAGTAGATCAATAGTTTGACAGAGAAGCTAGAGCCCGCCCGAATAAGAGTACAGTACAGATTTTTAGTTGTACAGAATTAACTGAATAAAACTGTGTGAGTATTATACGTCGATGTAGTCAGAGTGGGTAGGCCGTGTGGACAGCGCTCATGTTGACGGAGACGACGGGTGGATCCGGAAGAGTCGCCAGCGTGCCGCCCTCTTCCTCCACGGACTCCGTCACCTCCACCACCGTCGACGACCCCAGGCCGTTCTGGAAACCCTGTCACGCACAAAAATAACTTAAGGGAAGGCAAGGACTGAATTAGATTGATAACAAGAAGGCACATGGAGGTAGAAGGATAAGCTGTGGCTTGCTTACGGAGTCGCTGACGGACAATTTGACAACCATCATGCATGTATGTGCAGTTAAGGATGTTGCCGCCGCCTGGAATCGATCGCACTCTCACAGCTCGCAAGCGACAGGTGGTAGACGAAGAACACAGGCCGGACTGCAGCGATGAACGCCGCGACCCACGCAACGGCCTGTATCTTGGCGATTTTATTTCTCTGGACTAGCTGGCAACTGAAAGCGTTGGAGTACATGCCTATTTAACCAGCACGGCGACATGCTCTGGAGCGCCACCTCTATTACCCCGGCTCACGCGCCATGATCCGGAAGACGCGCCCCTCGACGTCGCCAAGCCGCTCGCTCCTCCGCGCGTCACGGCTTTCTCCGCGCATTGACTGGCACCAGCAACTACTCCTAACTGACTAGGACTCGATCTGCAGCAGCTACTCTGCCGTACGTGATCCAAACTGCATCGGCACAACGCGGCCATGCACAACTTACATGGGCAACACATGCCTGACTCAACACGCATGAACTCCTGACCGGGACAACCCCAATGTCAGGTTTATTTCCAACAGAGGAAGCCCAAGAAGCAGGGTCGAGTTGGATGCCCGCGATTGCGCTACGAAGGAATAATGCTGTTTACAAATCCAATAAGCCGGAGATTGAATCACGCAACAAGGACAATACAAATGAATGAAAGAAGGCTTCGGGCTTTCAGAAGAAACGAGCACAAAAAGATCGACATTGAAAAAATCAAAATTTTCAAGCCACGTACAAGAGAACAAAATGTACATTTCAGTAAATCTCCAAAGGGTACACTCGAATAGCGATTTAGGAAGCGTATTACATTTGAATAGCGGTAACTCTGAAGACCTGCCAGAAAAATACTTTTCCAAAAGAAACCTCTCTTGGGGAAGCGAAGCCCTCAACACAAGTCATTGTGGACATGGTCTAAACCAACCAGAACCAAATCGTCTGCTGTTGTTATTCAAACGGCACGTGCCGTCGTCCATCCAAGTTGTTCCATCCAGGTTTGATGATAGTGATTTGTCCCAATACAACAACAGTCCATCGCAGCCTTTTTCTCCAAGCCTTCGCTGGACAATGTTAAGCCCAATAACAAGAGCATCGTTCTTATCAGCATCGTACTCGTCTTCCCCACGCCGATTTAGCCCTCTCACCATGCAGGGACAGCAGCAACATCGATCCGATTGTTATAAACCTATGAAATCTTGTCATCGCAGTTTCGTTTATCCCTCTAAATCTCAATCCACTTCAGGTCCCCTTGATTTCTTCCCTCACAATTTGACTCCTCCAAGCACCAGGTAGCATATATCGTCTATGGTGGGCAGCTAGGAGGAAAGTGCAACGGAATAGCTGGCGACAAGCACCAACGACGAGTGGAGGAGCATAGTGTCATACCCTAATTTCTGAGGTACTTGAATACACCGTATCAGTCCCTAGATCAGACGCTGATACGGACATTCTCACATAATGGCATTTCAGAGTCATACCTTTATTTATTACCGAAGCTCATTACAAGCCTTTTTACTACATAAAAGGTCTTTGATATGGCCAGAGGCCTTACAACTCAACACATCACACCACAATGGTCATCGCTGGGAAGCAGCAATGCCACACTTTATTCTACGCAACGGACGGCGGAAGCAGATCCACTCCACAGGCAAACTTGCGCGTGACGACCCTAGTCTTCTTCGCCATCGGCTTGAAAGTCGTAGTCGGCTTCTTCTTCTGAATGATTGATTGAAATGAGGAGTGAGTACATAAGGTACTCAACAAGTCCTAACACAAGGGTGACTCATATGCAAGGGTGTTGTCAAAGAATAGGCTGAGGGTTTTCATTGATCGGCCAAAAAGCCAATTTTCAATGCAGTGGTTTGGTTTGAAAACCAAAACATTTTGCAAAGCTCTAAGTCAACATTGATAAGAACTTAGTGGGGTTGAGTGGCCCTGGGGGAGAATAAATTCTTCCCGCCAGTTCCCAAATTTTAACGCTGGCAGACAACCAGTACACGGCTCCAAACCGGCGTTATTCCAAAAACACACACGCCAAGGATAACTCACACAGAAAAACTAATCATTGCACGGCCATAGATTTCGCTTTGTCCAATACCGTGGAACACGGCTATCCGGATAGGTTTTACACTCTGCAGAGGGTGTACACTTTACCCACGAGGCATGCCAGACCTTCCCACCGTCGTGGGTCGGAAAGACACACTAATGGTCCCGTACCTGCCTAATGTCACCACTAGGGCTGGACGAAAAGCTCGTGGCTCGTTAGCTCGGCTCGGCTCGTGACTAGCTCGGCTCGGCTCAGCTCGGCTCGTTCACTTTTTCTAACGAGCCGAGCTAGGTTTGTAGCTCGTTATGCTTAACGAGCCAGCTCGAGCTGGCTCGCGAGCCGCTCGCGAGCCAAACGAGCCAGCATGCTCCAACAGGCCCAGCACCCTTCGGTCTCCTCCTCCCTCCACACACCTTATTCCTTTCCCGAATCACGCCGCCATCACACCTTGTCTCCTCCCAAATCCCCATCGCATGCCTGCCTTGCTCCGTTCGTGAACCGCACCGCTTGTCTCGCTGACCTGTCACCTTGTTCCCTCGTCGCCCACTTGCGAGCTTGCCCGGAGGAGCTCCACGAGGTTGTTGGCGTCCTTTCTCCCGTCATAGCACTCACCTCTCCCTTCCCCTTCGTCATCGACGCTGCAGCCATCAACGCCAAAGCTCATGATGAACATGAGCTCATTGTCCTCACCGCTCTTCCCATGACTATGGCGATGATAGAAAAGGACTGAGTGAAGATCCAAACCATGGATAGGCGACGTGAAGCGCGGCGGCTGACATCTCAGGCCAGGCGGTGCCACCTCTCCCTCTACTTCCCTCGTGCGGTGGTGTCGGTTCCTCCACATCTCCAGCCCCCGTCCCCTCTTGGTCGCGACGACCTCTGCGTCGTCGGCCACCGCCTCCTCGCCCGACACGTCATTGTGCTCAAAGGCGTGAAGATGTACCCAACGGCATGGTTATCGTCTTGTTCCCCAGGTCATAGCAGAGATGCTGGAGGCGAGTGACGAGCTTAATGAGCTGGCTCGTGAACCAGCTCGAGCTCGTAACGAGCCGAGCCGAGCCAGCATTCTAGCTCGTTAAGATAACGAGCCGAGCCGAGCCAGCTCGTTATCCTAACGAGCTGGACCGAGCCGAGCCGAGCCGAGCCGAGCTGGCTCGGTAGTCCAGCCCTAGTCACCACGGTACCACCTCGGAAAATCAACGACCAGGGGCTTCACATAGGCATAACATGGCTAATAACTTTCACTTGCCGGATCCGACGCCAATCTTGTCAAGATCTTCTTCTGGCTTCCGATTGCAACTCCCTGCCTCCTGGTGGTACCGGGCGATCACTAGTAGGGTGTGGTTCCAAACCCTGCCCATACAGGGGCTCGTGGTTGCACTAAGGTGCTAGGCAAGGCGGCACATGAACCGGTCCTTATACGACCGAAGCAAGCATCTTCAATAGCTACCCTCCTGCGAGGAGTAGCGTCCCAGAGATAGCTTCCCCACCGAGGACTACCTCGCTTGCTCCCGTCTAAAAACGTAACCCCCACTATGGGTTTCACTTACTAAGCCCACCCCTTTCTATTTCACGCACGCATCACCAAGTCACACTCACACATTTTCACATAAAAGCATGTGAAGCAGCATTATTAATTAACACAGTGTGATAAATCCTAAGCGGCAAAAATATTTTCCAACAAATCATTAAGGATTAATGATGTGGGAACCCAGGGCTAACATTGGATTAAGGATAACAATAAACAAGGCATGGCTTAATCAATAATAGGTTACTCTAACATTTAAATCATTTTAAAAGACCATGCATGTTTAATTTACAAACAAGCTCTAAATAGGATATTTTGTAGGAATTAATTAGGTTAAATATGATCAAGGTGGTTAGGACTTGCCTTCACCAAAATCTTCTTCCTCTAGACCTTCCTCGTAGTCGGGGTCCTCGTGCTCCTCCTCGAAGACGGGATTATCTAACGATAAAATAAAAGAAAGACTAAATCTACCGCTTCACACAAATAAACAATCATTAAAATAAAATAAATAAAATAAAATACTCCACTGAAGGTGGTTCTGATGGAATATGATAGAGGATGATTTTAGATGGATTTTGGCGCAAGAATCATTTGATTTGGATTTAAAATGGGAAAGATATTGATATTTGAAGAATATGGAATATATTTAAATTAGGGGAGATTAACTTAATGCAAGTATAATCTTTACCCTAATTTTTCCAAAGGTGCACAAGTGTTGAAAAAGGGCTAGAAATATATTCGGGGATTTTTCTGAATTTATTTGGGCTCTGAAATGGAAACTCGTGTACACTGGGTGTGTGACCGTAGCAAATTTGCTTGCGTGCAGAGGCTGACAGGTGGGCCCGTGGGGCCGGGGGCCCTGGCCGTTACTGTTTTGTGGACTCGGTCCACAGAGGCGTGGACCGAGCCTGTATGTGTGTGTGTGGTGCACGTGGACCGCGTGCACCACGTGTGTGCGCTACGTGGCGGGGTGTGCCGACGCGGCGCCGACGTGGCCGCCACGCGGACGCCACGCGGTCTTGACGCAGCGCGGCGGCTCCGACGCGGCGGAGGCGGGGGAAAAGTTCCCCGCCTCGCCGGAGAGCTCGCTGGCGAGCACTGGGGCTGACGGAAGGGAAGAAGGAGTGGACGCCGGTGGCCTACGCGCGATGGCGAAGCTGGCGGTGGAGCATGTGCACGTGAGCGAGGCGTGTAGCGGCGGCGCGAGCTCGCCGGAGCTCGGCCGGGGTTTCGGCGTGTGCGCGCAGAAGCGCGTGTGCGTGTGCGCGAGCGTGATTGAGTGCTCGCGCGCGTGCGTGCGCGCGAGGGGAAGGTGTGGCCGCGCTCGGCTGGGCCGGGGGTGCTCCCACGGCGGCCGGCGATGGGGGAGAAGGGTGGTGGGCGGCGGTGCTCGGTGGAGACCATGCTCCGGTGCGAGAAGAGGAAGAAAGATGGGCGCAGAGGGAAGAGGAAAGGTCGGAGATGCTCACCACGCGCTCGGAGAGGGAGGGGAAAGGCGGGAGGCTGTGGTTCGACGGTGGCCGGAGTTGGGGACGAAGAGGGGTGCGAGCTCGGGTTGGCGTGGGTGTGCTCGATTTGGGTTGCAAATGAGCGGATGGGCGAGGCGAGAGGGGCGTCCAGCTTCTTTATAGCCTGTTTGAGGCGGTGGAGCTCGGGAATATCCCGGGTTCGCCGGGATATTTCGCCGGCGCGTGTGGTGGCGGAGAGCTCGTGTGGGGGACGGGGTTGGAGCGATGCCACGCGGCGAGAAGGAAGAAAGGGGCCCTGGGCGCGGTGTGGTTGCGCGGGCGCGTTGTTTTGACGCCGCTGTGGTGTGGAGCTCGGGTTCGCCGGAGTTATGGCGTAGGGGGGCTAGGGTTTGATATTGCCGGCGGAATGGGAGAAGGCGGCCCGGACGGGGGAAAAGAAGAGAGCGGCGCGCGCGACACGTGGGGGAAAAGAGAGGGAGCACGGCGGCGGGGCAGTAACTCCCGTGCCTCGCGCCGGCCGGTCGGCGGCGCGGCGGGAGGTTGACGACGGCGCGCAGGCCCTACGTGTCGGCGACCGGGCGCGGGCGTGAGGTGGGCTGGACCGAATGGGCTGGAGCGCGGCAGAGACAGAAGAGTGGCCCAGCGGGCGAGTGGGAAGGGAAAGAGGAGGGAAGGGAAGTGGGCCGCGCGCTGGAAAAATGAGAACGGCGGCCCATTTAGCAAGAAATTTGTTTGAACATTTCCGATTGGAGTTTTGAGAGGGAATTCAAATGGGTTTGAATTCAAATTTGAATTTGGACTGGATCACACAGTCAAACAAATAAATAAAGGTAACAAAAGAGCAAGAAGGTGCACATGATGCCCATGCATGGTTTTAATTCGGGAAATTTTTAATTGGGCCCTATTTTGATCTAGTCTATTTTTATTATTTGAAATTTTTTGCAAAGGCCCAATTTTAGGGTTTATCGAGATGGTCAAAAGTACGGGTGCTACAGACCTACCCCACTTAAACAGAATCTCGTCCTAGAGATTCCGACTCGCTCTCGAACAAATATGGAAACTCTCTCTTGAGGTCTTCTTCTCGTTCCCATGTGGCCTCTGCCTCAGTGTGATTGCTCCACTGCACTCGGCAAAATCTTATGGCATTCCTTCTTGTTAGCCGGGTAGCAACATCCAATATCTTTATAGGTCTTTCCTGATATCGGAGATCGGGCTGGAGGTCCATTATTTCAGGGGGTACTACTTCTTCTGGGACCCTCAGACATTTCTTTAAGTGTGACTCATGGAAGACGTTGTGTACATCGGACATCTCCTCAGGAAGCTCGAGACGGTATGCCACCTTTCCGATCTTCTCAAGTATCTTGAACGGTCCGATGTACCTCGGAGCTAGCTTTCCCTTAATCTGGAACCTTCGTGTACCTCGAATTGGCGATACCTTGAGATACACATAATCTCCTTTTTCGAAACTCAATTCTCTATGCCTTGTGTCTGCGTAGCTCTTTTGCCTGCTCTGGGCTGCTTTTAGATTCTCTCTGACTAGTGCCACTTTCTCTTCAGCATCTCTAATGATGGCAGGTCCGAAGAGTGATCTTTCTCCTACTTCTGACCACATTAGTGGTGTTCTGCATCTCCTACCATACAACGCCTCAAATGGCGACATTTGCAGGCTTGTTTGGTAGCTATTATTGTAGGAGAATTCTGCGAAGGCCAAACTCTTTTCCCAGTCCTTTCCATAGACTAGGACACATGCTCTCAGCATATCCTCCAGGATTTGGTTTACTCTTTCTGTCTGCCCATCTGTCTGAGGATGATAGGCAGAGCTATAATCCAACTTGGTTTTTAGCAAACCATGTAAGCTCTTCCAAAATTTTGAAGTAAACTGTGAGCCTCTGTCGGATACTATTCTGCTCGGAACTCCATGTAGCTTGCAGATGTTGTCTATATAGAGCTGAGCATACTTGTCTCCTCTGTAGTCTGCCTTGACTGGTATGAAATGTGCCACTTTGGTCAGACGGTCTACTATGACCCATATTGAGTCATTTCCTTTCTGGGTCCTGGGCAGTCCCACGATGAAATCCATACTGATCTCGTCCCACTTCCATACCGGGACATGCAGTGGTTGCAGTAGTCCCGCAGGTCTCTGGTGTTCTGCCTTCACTCTCTGACATATATCACATCTGGCTATAAATTCTGCAATATCTTTCATCATGCCAGTCCACCAATATTTCTGTTTCAAGTCTAAGTACATCTTGGTACCTCCGGGGTGGATGGAGTAGGCAGAGTTATGTGCTTCATCCAGGATGAGTTGTCGATATCCACCCGTACTTGGTACGCAGATTCGGTCCTTGTACCACAGGGTTCCCTGGTTATCTACTCGAAATCCAGGGGCTTTGTCTTCCCCTGTCTTTTTCTTAAGCTCCTGTATTTCCTCATCTGTCTCCTCAGCTGTGCGTATCTGGCTTTCCAGCGTTGGTTCCACACACAGTGTGTTCAACTGGCCTGGCTGGGCAATGTGTAAGTTTAACTTTTCCATCTCTGCTTGTAACTCGGGCATCCGTTTGGATGTTCTAATGCGGTGACGTGGTACCTTGCGACTCAGCGCATCTGCCACCACATTAGCTTTTCCTGGATGATAGTGTATCTCTAGGTTGTAATCCTTGATTAATTCCAGCCATCTTCGTTGCCTGAGGTTTAGGTCTGGCTGGGTGAAGATATACTTTAGGCTTTTGTGATAAGTGTATATCTCACACTTATTTCCAATCAGGTATTGTCTCCAGATCTTAAGTGCATGGACGACAGCTGCTAACTCCAGGTCATGAGTAGGGTAGTTCTGCTCATGTGTCTTCAATTGTCTTGATGCGTATGCTACCACTCGTCCATCTTCTTGCATTAGGACGCATCCTAATCCCTGCCGTGACGCATCGCAGTACACGACGAAGTCTCGGTGGATGTCTGGCAAGGTCAGCACGGGTGCTGTTGACAACCTTTTCTTTAATTCCTGGAAACTTCTTTCGCAAGCATCTGTCCACTCAAATTCCTTGCCCTTCTGAGTCAAAGCTGTCATAGGCCTGGCTATCTTGGAAAATCCTTCGATGAATCTGCAGTAGTAGCCTGCCAAACCAAGGAAGCTTCTGACCTCTGTCACATTAGTTGGTTGCTTCCAATTAGTGACTGCTTCAACCTTGGATGGATCGACTGACACTCCTTCTTCAGTCAAGATATGTCCAAGGAAAGCCACCCTGTTTAGCCAAAATTCACACTTGCTGAATTTGGCATATAGCTGATGTGCTCTCAACCTTTCCAGCACTATTCTCAAATGTTCTTCGTGCTCTTCGGCACTCTTAGAGTAGATCAGGATGTCGTCAATAAAGACAACAACAAACCGATCTAATTCCTCCATAAATACTTTGTTCATCAGGTTCATGAAGTATGCAGGTGCATTTGTGAGTCCAAATGGCATCACAATGAACTCATATTGTCCATATCTGGTAACAAAAGCTGCCTTAAGGATGTCTCCTTCTCTAATTTTCAACTGATAGTACCCAGATCCTAAATCAATTTTGGAGAAATACTTGGCTCCTTTCAACTGATCAAATAAATCATCGATCCTGGGCAATGGATACTTATTCTTAATGGTGACTTCCTTAAGAGATCGGTAGTCTATGCACAGCCTAAGACTGCCGTCTTTCTTTTTGACAAAGAGAACTGGTGATCCTCATGGTGACGAACTTGGCTTAATAAAGACTTTCTTCTGCAACTCTGCTATTTGTGCCTTCAACTCAGCTAGCTCATTAGCTGCCATTCGATACGGTCTCTTTGCTATTGGAGAGGTTCCGGGGATAAGGTCGATAATGAACTCTATATCTCTGTCAGGTGACATGCCTGGTAGCTCATCTGGAAATACCTCTAGGTATTCACAAACCACTGGCACTTCTTCCAATGACATTGATTCCATATTGTGAACCATGGGCGTAGCTTTTGACCTTTTTGGTTCACATACCACTTTAATTCCTTTATGGTTTACCAGAGTAAGTTTCCGGGTGTCACAGGCTATATTGCCTTGGTGCTTACTTAACCAGTCCATTCCGAGGATGACATCTATCCCCTGAGATTCTAGGACTACTATGTTCGCTAGGAACTCTACCCCACTTAAAAGGATCTTAACCCGTGGGCATCCCAAATAACTTTTGGTCTCGGCCCCGGGAGTCCGGATTATCAGGGGTTGTTTTAGCATAACAGTTGGCAAGCCATTTGTAGCAACAAACTTCGATGAAACAAACGAGTGTGAAGCTCCAGAATCAAACAGAACAGTTGTAAGAATTGAGTTGACGAGGTACTCACCAAGTATAACGTCTGGAGTATCCTCAACTTCATCTGCATTAATGTGGTTGACTTTTCCTCGGCCGAAGGTTTGATTGTTCCTTCGCTGTTGTCTCGAGGATTGCTGTCCACCACGTCTGTTTCCTGAGGCTGTAGTTCTGGCGCTATTTGGTTGGTGCTGCTGAGTTGGAGCATTATTTTGGTTCCGATAAGGGCATCTAGCAATCATATGGCCTGGCTCGCGGCAGTGGAAGCAAGTTCTCTTTTCGTTGTTGTTGGGTTGAGCGACACTGGAACCGCTCTTCTGCTGGTTGCCGGAATTCTGATTGCGGTATGATGGTGCTGAACTCTGCTGATTGGACGCTGAGGTCCTGTATTGCATTGTTGGCTGGTACTTTGGTTTCTGAAAACTGCTATTGATCCTTGGCTTCTGGTTCCTTTCCTGTTGCTTGAGCTTCTGTGCATTGAATTTGCGCTTCCTGTCATGCTCAATGTGGGAACGTGCATCTTCCAAAAGAAGTGCACGATTCATAAGAGTATTAAAGTCTGGATATATGTGAGTGACCAGCTGCACTTTTAGTCCAGGATTAAGCCCCTTTCGGAAACGATCATGCTTCTTCTTGTCGGTATTGACATCGTCGGGAGCATAACAAGCCAATTTCATGAACTTCTTGATATATTGATTTACTGTCATTGCTCCCTGCTTAAGTGAGCGAAATTCATCGGCCTTCATCTCAATCACACCCTCCGGGATGTGATATCTCCTGAACTCCTCCTGAAATTCCTCCCAGGTGATAGCATCCGCATTTTCTGCACCTTCTCGGTAATTATCCCACCATTCACTCGCTGCACCTTTTAGTTGGTGAGAAACTAACAGCACCTTCTCTCTGTCATCCGCATTCACCAAGTGCAGCTTCTTGGTGATATCTCTCAGCCAATCATCAGCTGCCAAAGGGTCCTCCTCAGTACCCTTGAATGTCGGGGGCCTGAGCCTCATAAATTCGGACATTTTGGTCTGGGGACCTGGAGCACGGTCTAACAATCCTTGAGCAATCACCTCCATCAGACAGGTCTGATTATCCATTACTTCCACTAAATTGGTGACAGGTGGTCCTGGTATCCTACCACCTCGTCCACCACCTCTTCCACCTCTACCACGGTTTTGGTTTCCTCCACCTCGGTTCTGATTATTATTTTCCACCTCATCATATCCTTCCTGGTTCTGGCTCACTTCATCCTCTTGTTGATCTTGGTTGTTATTCTCAACTCTACCTCCACCTCTACCTCTACCTCGTGGGGCAGTGTTCCTGCCTCTTCCACGCCTATTTCCCTGATCCTGGGCGTTGTCTTCATCATTGTGCTCTTCACGCTCACGGCGTTGCTATAGTCTGACAGATCTTTTGGGAGGCATCTGTTTAACGGGTTTAGCAGACAGGTGAGATAGGACACTCACTGGATCTACGAACTACGAGGCATGACAAAACAAGATCAATGGAAAAGGGATTCCAGAAATCTTGCACACACGCAAACCGAAAGAACCAACATCATTACATCAACACAGCACTGCATTCATAATAACAAGGTTCGATCACACATACTAAAGTCCTTTCTTATTTATATACATAAAGGACTCGACGCAACCTAGACTACAACAGGACTCGACCACCAGGGACGACTCTCATCACACAAGACTCCACTATAGACAACCCTAACTCTAGACTCTCGACACTACTCGAGACAACGCCGAGCACTAGATACTAGACACTATCTAGCACTCCTCAAGCTCGAAGACCCTGAGCCTGTTGCCACTCCTCGAAGAGGTCGAACGGGTCCTGGACTAGCTCGTCCGTGCTGAGTAGGCGGTAGTACTCCTCCAGTGCTGGGTCCGCTGGGTCTGCTGGGGTCGGCATCGGGAGTCTCTCTGACAGCTCCAGTGCTGGTGGGGTGTCGTACAGTGCTGGCTGCTCCTGCTCTGCTGGGGTGACGTACTGCACTGGCTGCTCCTGCTCTGCTGGTACGTCTGTCTGGGCAGGCTGCTCCTCGCCCATAACCTCGTCGTCGTCTCCCGGAGGGTCCACGAAGTTCTCCGCCACTGACTCCTCAGTGGGGGCAACTCCGTAACAGTCCTCCTCAGTGGACTCCTCTCTCATGAGTGCGGCCTCCAACTCGGCGGCCCACTCCATAAGGCCCTCAGAGTCCACTCAGTCAGTGTGTCCCTGGCTGTCAGATCCTAACCTTGAGTCGTCTCCAGACGGGTCCGAACCTCCAGAAGACCAGGAGTCTCCAGTCGGCTTAGTGTCAGGGTCTGAGTCAGTCGGGCAGGCGTAGTGAAGGTGACGTGCTGGTCCTCCGATCCTCGGGGTCATCCTGCGATGGGGTCCTGCTCCAACATCGTGAAGCCTCACGTAGCAGCGGTCCACCTCTCTGATAAGGTACAGAGCGTCCTCCTCCCAGAGTCCCCTCACAAACTCGAGGGTAGAGGTAAGCCGTGCAACCTCATCCTGGGACGCAGCGAGCTGTGCCTGAACCTCTGCAAGCTGAGCCTGGGTCTCTCGAAGCCTGCGGACGTCCTCGTCCCACATCTAGGCGGTGTCCTCGAGAACGCGGGCAGTCTGAGCACGGCACTCCTCCAGCTGGGCTAACTCTACACGAAGGTCCTCCATCTGCCTACACACAATTTTGAAGAAAAGGTGAGTACTGGAGAAAATAATTTATAAATAGAGCATAGGTAGAGAAGTAGAATTTTATAGATAGTTTGTATAAAATACTACTCCTCTCTCACACGTTTCCAAGCTAAGGGTCATCCTACGGGCAAGTATGGCTCTGATACCACTCTGTCATACCCCAATTTCTGAGGTACTTGAATACACCGTATCAGTCCCTGGATCAGACGCTGATACGGACATTCTCACAGAATGGCATTTCAGAGTCATACCTTTATTTATTACCGAAGCTCATTACAAGACTTTTTACTACATAAAAAGTCTTTGATATGGCCAGAGGCCTTACAACTCAACACATCACACCACAATGGTCATCGCTGGGAAGCAGCAATGCCACACTTTATTCTACGCAACGAACGGCGGAAGCAGATCCACTCCACAGGCAAACTTGCGCGTGACGACCCTAGTCTTTTTCGCCATCAGCTTGAAAGTCGTAGTCGACTTCTTCTTCTGAATGATTGATTGAAATGAGGAGTGAGTACATAAGGTACTCAACAAGTCCTAACACAAGGGTGACTCATATGCAAGGGTGTTGTCAAGGAATAGGCTGAGGGTTTTCATTGATCGGCCAAAAAGCCAATTTTCAATGCAGTGGTTTGGTTTGAAAACCAAAACATTTTGCAAAGCTCTAAGTCAACATTGATAAGAACTTAGTGGGGTTGAGTGGCCCTGGGGGAGAATAAATCCTTCCCGCCAGTTCCCAAATTTTAACGCTGGCAGACAACCAGCACACGGCTCCAAACCGGCGTTATTCCAAAAACACACACGCCAAGGATAACTCACACAGAAAAACTAATCATTGCACGGCCATAGCTTTCGCTTTGTCCAATACCGTGGAACACGGCTATCCGGATAGGTTTTACACTCTGCAGAGGGTGTACACTTTACCCACGAGGAATGCCAGACCTTCCCACCGTCGTGGGCCGGAAAGACACACTAATGGTCCCGTACCTGCCTAATGTCACCACGGTACCACCTCGGAAAATCAACGACCAGGGGCTTCACATAGGCATAACATGGCCAATAACTTTCACTTGCCGGATCCGACGCCAATCTCGTCAAGATCTTCTCCTGGCTTCCGATTGCAACTCCCTGCCTCCTGGTGGTACCGGGCGATCACTAGTAGGGTGTGGTTCCAAACCCTGCCCATACAGGGGCTCGTGGTTGCACTAAGGTGCTAGGCAAGGCGGCACATGAACCGGTCCTTATACGACCGAAGCAAACATCTTCAATAGCTACCCTCCTGCGAGGAGTAGCGTCCCAGAGATAGCTTCCCCACCGAGGACTACCTCGCTTGCTCCCGTCTAAAAACGTAACCCCCACTATGGGTTTCACTTACTAAGCCCACCCCTTTCTATTTCATGCACGCATCACCAAGTCACACTCACACATTTTCACACAAAAGCATGTGAAGCAGCATTATTAATTAACACAGTGTGATAAATCCTAAGCGGCAAAAATATTTTCCAACAAATCATTAAGGATTAATGATGTTGGAACCTAGGGCTAACATTGGATTAAGGATAACAATAAACAAGGCATGGCTTAATCAATAATAGGTTACTCTAACATTTAAATAATTTTAAAAGACCATGCATGTTTAATTTGCAAACAAGCTCTAAATAGGATATTTTGTAGGAATTAATTAGGTTAAATATGATCAAGGTAGTTAGGACTTGCCTTCACCAAAATCTTCTTCCTCTAGACCTTCCTCGTAGTCGGGGTCCTCGTGCTCCTCCTCGAAGACGGGATTATCTAACGATAAAATAAAAGAAAGGCTAAATGTACCGCTTCACACAAATAAACAATCATTAAAATAAAATAAATAAAATAAAATACTCCACTGAAGGTGGTTCTGATGGAATATGATAGAGGATGATTTTAGATGGATTTTGGCGCAAGAATCATTTGATTTGGATTTAAAATGGGAAAGATATTGATATTTGAAGAATATGGATTATATTTAAATTAGGGGAGATTAACTTAATGCAAGTATAATCTTCACCCTAATTTTTCCAAAGGTGCACAAGTGTTGAAAAAGGGCTAGAAATATATTTGGGAATGTTTGGATATTTTTGGGGATTTTTCTGAATTTATTTGGGCTCTGAAATGGAAACTCGTGTACACTGGGTGTGTGACCGTAGCAAATTTGCTCGCGTGCAGAGGCTGACAGGTGGGCCTGTGGGGCCGGGGGCCCTGGCCGTTACTGTTTTGTGGACTCGGTCCACAGAGGCGTGGACCGAGCCTGTATGTGTGTGTGTGGTGCACGTGGACCGCGTGCACCACGTGTGTGCGCTACGTGGCGGGGTGTGCCGACGCGGCGCCGACGTGGCCGCCATGCGGACGCCACGCGGTCTCGACGCAGCGCGGCGGCTCCGACGCGGCGGAGGCGGGGGAAAAGTTCCCCGCCTCGCCGGAGAGCTCGCCGGCGAGCACTGGGGCTGACGGAAGGGAAGGAGTGGACGCCGGTGGCCTACGCGCGATGGCAAAGCTGGCGGTGGAGCATGTGCACGTGAGTGAGGCGTGTAGCGGCGGCGCGAGCTCGCCGGAGCTCGGCCGGGGTTTCGGCGTGTGCGCGCAGAAGCGCGTGTGCGTGTGCGTGGGCGTGATTGAGTGCTCGCGCGCGTGCGTGCGCGCGAGGGGAAGGTGTGGCCGCGCTCGGCTGGGCCGGGGGTGCTCCCACGGCGGCCGGCAACGGGGGAGAAGGGTGGCGGGCGGCGGTGCTTGGTGGAGACCATGCTCCGGTGCGAGAAGAGGAAGAAAGTTGGGCGCAGAGGGAAGAGGAAAGGTCGGAGATGCTCACCACGCGCTCGGAGAGGGAGGGGAAAGGCGGGAGGCTGTGGTTCGACGGTGGCCGGAGTTGGGGACGAAGAGGGGTGCGAGCTCAGGTTGGCGCGGGTGTGCTCGATTTGGGTTGCAAATGAGCGGATGGGCGAGGCGAGAGGGGCGTCGAGGTTCTTTATAGCCCGTTTGAGGCGGTGGAGCTCGGGAATATCCCGGGTTCGCCAGGATATTTCGCCGGCACGTGTGCTGGCGGAGAGCTCGTGTGGGGGACGGGGTTGGAGCGATGCCACGTGGCGAGAAGGAAAAAAGGGGCCCTGGGCACGGTGTGGTTGCGCGGGCGCGTTGTTTTGACGCCGCTGTGGCGTGGAGCTCGAGTTCGCCGGAGTTATGGCGTAGGGGGGCTAGGGTTTGATATTGCCGGCGGAATGGGTGAAGGGGGCCCGGACGGGGGAAAAGAAGAGAGCGGCGCGCGCGACGCGTGGGGGAAAAGAGAGGGAGCACGGCGGCGGGGCAGTAACTCCCGTGCCTCGCGCCGGCCGGTCGGCGGCGCGGCGGGAGGTTGACGACGGCGCGCAGGCCCTACGTGTCGGCGACCGGGTGCGGGCGTGAGGTGGGCTGGACCGAATGGGCTGGAGCGCGGCAGAGACAGGAGAGCGGCCCAGCGGGCGAGTGGGAAGGGAAAGAGGAGGGAAGGGAAGTGGGCCGCGCGCTGGAAAAATGAGAACGGCGGCCCATTTAGCAAGAAATTTGTTTGAACATTTCCGATTGGAGTTTTGAGAGGGAATTCAAATGGGTTTGAATTCAAATTTGAATTTGGACCGGATCACACACTCAAACAAATAAATAAAGGTAACAAAAGAGCAAGAAGGTGCACATGATGCCCATGCATGGTTTTAATTGGAGAAATTTTTAATTGGGCCCTATTTTGATCTAGTCCATTTTTATTATTTGAAATTTTTTGAAAAGGCCGAATTTTAGGGTTTATCGAGATGGTCAAAAATACGGGTGCTACACATAGGCAGCAGCACGCGGCATTAGGAGAGACCTTGTGCTATGGTGATGTGGTGGCTGTGGATAAGATGACAAGCACTAAGCTCCATGTGTTCCTTTAGCTCCATGGCGGCTACAACAGGCAGGAGAGGCGAGGATGCCTTCGTGTGCTTACCTAGTTACCATTCTAAATGGGCTTAGTTAAGGGCTTTGTGCTATTAACATAGTGAGTGAGTGAGAGAGAGAGTCTAGGTACTCATAACTCATCTTTGAAATGGCACGCCGTGCCTTTTGAATCACAACAACAGACAATTTGGTTCCAAACCATATGGATCAACAACTAGGGTTAAATAGGCACTTGTCAGGTGAGATCCCTCACATTGCCGCCTTTTATCGGCAACTCTATACGACCTTGCAATGATGTTTAGTGATGGACAAATGTCATACTTTAAGACTGGCCTGTGCCACTTAGTGCACCATAGTCACATACCCTGTCACCTCCTTGTCTTGTCCACCCGCTCTGAGCAGCTTCCACTGCCCGAACATTCCACCATATCGACAATTAGCACCCATCACACTAAATTGTCATATGAGATGACCCCCCCCCCCCCCCCCCCCCCTCAAACTCTACCCATCGTGATTATTTGCCACCATGGAACAACATCAGACACCGTCGAACAATCCTCCCTTCCAACTTTTACAGGCGAATGATGAGCTCTGCACACACACCTCACAAAACCTAAAGAAGTTAGTAATTAATCTCAACGATGAACGTGGCTGATGAGAAAAGTAGAGGTATGCAAAGGTATCCTTTATTCGTTGTGAATTCCCTTTTTTTCCACCAGGGCTTTCCGATGGAGTTTCTTCTCTTTTGAGCAACTAAACTTCCCTCAAACTGGCAGGCTGAGTTGGTTATGTTTCTTGTGATGGAATCAACCACCCGTGTTCAAGTCCAAAACTCGACATGGGTATTACATTTGTAACTAATTATTCTTTCAGTGGTAAGTGAGCCTTGTCGATAAGCAAACACATGTTTGGGACCTTGTTAATATCAAGATCAAGCAACTTAGTAAAACCAGCTTATGGTTTAGGCGTCATGCTGGCTCCAATCTGTCAATCTCAGAAAGAATATCAACTGGTCTCTCTATAACGACAGGTTATTAGCTCATCAAGGGCCATGCACCCATGCGGATTGCGATTCGTCAAGGGCTACCCAGCTACAAAGCTTGATTCAACAAGGACCATCTCTGAATTAAAGCTCAATTCGTCAAGGGCCGCACACCTCCCTCGCCATGACGCGCTTCCACCTGTGGCCTCCGGCACCAGCACTGCCCAACGCGTGAACTCCTGCCCTCCCGCAATGTCTCCATCCGGCTCGGCGGCACCACCGCTGCCTCCACTTTCATCAACTCAACTGTTCAAGGCTTGGTGATCAATTGTTCCAACGCGTGAGCTTTGTTGTTCCCTGCCCGTGCTTGGGAGCAGCGGCATAAACTCAGGAACCATCAAGACGAGGAGGGGTGTGTGTTAATGGGCTCAAAGACAACTGCACACGCGATGTATATGATTCCCGCACAATGTGGCCCCGTAGCTGCATTTACCCGATGAATCTTTATATGATTTCCGTGCAATGTGGCCCCATAGCTGCCTTTTACACGATGGATCTGGAAGAGACACCGGCATAGAGGAAGGTTAACGATTGCCCAAGTCCTCAGAACAAAGTGAAAGCATAGAGGATGAGAGAAATACACGATGTATTACTCGATGGTTTAGGTTTAGTACATAAACGAAAGGCAGCTGTGATCGGCAATCCTGGCGCACAGAACGTGCAGCCCCAGGAGACCTAAACCCTGCCGCACACAGCACGGAAATAAATACAAAAAGTGAAAAGCACGGATACAATCTAACACAAAGGTTCCCACGCAAATTAATGGGACCCGCCTCCTCGACTTGTCAAGTTCCAACGCTAGAGAACAAGAGGATTAACGCCCTTCAAATCCCCTCCTGGATTTGTCAAGTTCCAACGCTAGAGAAGAAGAGGATTAACGCCCTTCAAATCCCCTCCTGGATTTTCATCCACCGCTAGTAGGCTTGTACACGCCTACCACTTTTTTTTAGACGCTTTGCTTCTTTTCTTGTGATTATCTCTGCTGTCGCCTCCGCCGCTGTTGACATCGGTGAATCCTTAGAAAGGTGAGAATCTAGGGTCTCCCCTGCGTACTTAACTTTGTACGCGCGCTTCCTCTGGTGCTTTGCCATGCTGTGGATATGTTCATGCTTGTGAACTGTTTCATTCTCATGTATCCTTCTCTGTCTTGCTCTTCTACAGGATGCAACGCCTGCAGCATGTTCGACGAAATGCCTCCGGGATCGAGGACGAGATGCCAATGAAGGAGGCTGCCAGCCTCAACCGGATCAGCGCCCTCCCTGTGAGGTCATCCACCATGTGCTCAGCCTAATGCCACTACTAGAGGTTGTGTGCACAAGCATGCTCGCCCGGGCCTGGCACCACCACTGAAAGTATATGCCCAGCCTTTTGTTCACCGTGTTCTACGATGATCTGGTGCTGGGCGCCGACTGGCTGAACCGCTTCATGGCCAACCTCCTGCGTGATCTCTGAGATCCCCTTGACGTGTGTCACATCTACGTGGAAGAAGGGCACTGCAACGATGTCACTGCACTGTATGCGCACCGCTGGGTTCGCCAAGCTATGTCTGTTATCTGTAACCTTGTCATGGCTGTAGCGTCTGTCGTGTGCGTTGAGTTTGGGTCAGCAACTTGCATCATCTAGGCATGTGTGTTCGTGTGTGTGCAGGACAGCTGTAGCACGAGTTAGAGTCGTGTGCATACCGGTCAAGCTCGGGTCCAGCAGGATTGCTGCGGAGAGCGCGTCGTAGTTGGTTAGGATTCGGTGGAGTATTCTGCAAGAAGATGGATGTATTGTGCACAAGAGGTAAGCTCTATTGATGTATATGTCCAGGACTATAAAAGGCAATGTACTCCTCTGATGAAACTTGAAACCAGAGAAATAAGCAGCCAAGATATAGGCGAGTTCGTCGCCGCGGTGTTCATTGCCAGAAACACTTGCGTGCTCCAGCTGCTGTCCATCTTCTACCTTGCATTTGTGTCGTAAGAGAGAGAGAGAGAGAGAGAGAGAGAGAGAGAGAGAGAGAGTTGCCAGGAGAGTGCTGGGCTCCAACATATGGTATCAGAGCCGGGGATGATGTCGAAGACCGTCGCTGCGGGCGTCGTCGCCAACTCCAGCGCCGTGGATCTGCAGATGCTGACCAAGAACAATTACCTTGAGTGTTCACTGGTCATGCAGGTCAGCTTGGAAGTGTTGGGGCTGTGGGACGTGATGGAGGCGGTCAAGCCCAAGCGTTGCGAGGACAGGTTGGCATTGGCTGCCATCCTTAGCAGCGTACCCTCAGAGATGAAGGCCGAGCTTGGCATAAAGAAGTCGGCGAAAGAGGCGTGGGTGGTGGTGAAGAGTCGTGCGTGAAGCAAGCGAACGCGTAGCGACTGTTGAAGGAATTCGAGAATGTTGCGTTCCTCGACGGCGAGACGATCGACGACTTCTCGCTGCGCATCAAGGGCATCGCCGGGAATTTGACCGATCTCGGCGTGGAGTTGGAGGATGGTCGCGTGGTGAGGAAGATCCTACGTGTGGTCCCCAAGAAGTTCAGCCAGTTCGCGTTGGCGATCGAGACGCTCCTAGACTTGGACTCCATGTCTGTGGAGGAGCTCGTCGGCAGGTTGCGGCCGGCTGAGGATCGCTCTACCGAGGACGAGGCGGCTGAGGTTGGTGCGGGCCTCAAGAACTTGCTGCTCTCGGAGGATAAGTGGGAAGCGCATCGGCGTCAGCGCAGCAAGGAACGTGCTTGTGGCGGTGATGCACGACGCGACAGCAAGAAGGCACGTGGCTGTAGCGGCGGCCATGACGACGAGGACGACGCTGCAAGCAGCACATGTTCGGGCAAGTCGCGTTTCGGTGGGCGCCATCGTGGGCGATGCTACACCTGCGGTGAGCGCGGGCACATTGGCAGGTTTTGCTCTGAGGTGTGGAACGGGAAGGCATTGCTGGCGAGAGCCGATGACGTGTCAGCGTTGCTGTGAGTTAGAGTGTATGCCATGTCAAGATTAGGGAGGTGAATGTTATCTGTAACCTTGACATGGCCGTAGCGTATGTCGCGTGTGTTGAGTTTGGGTCAGCAACATGCATTAGGCATGTGTGTTCGTGTGTGTGCAGGACAGCTGCGGCAGGAGTTAGAGTCGTGCGCATACAGGTCGAGCTCGGGTCCGGCAGGATTGTTGCGGAGAGCGCGTCATAGTTGGTTAGGATTCGGTGGAGTATTCTGCAAGAAGATGGCTGTGTCGTGCACAAGAGGTAAGCTCTATGTACGTATATGTCCAGGCCTATAAATGGCAATGTACTCCTCCAATGGAACTTGAGTCCAGAGAAACAAACAGCCAAGATACATGCGAGTTCGTCGACGCGGCATTCGTCGCCGGAAACACTTGCGTGCTCCAGCTGCCGTCCATCTTCTACCTTGCATTTGTGTCGTGAGTAAGAGAGAGAGAGTTGCCGGGAGGGTGCTGGGCTCCAACAGTGTCCAAGCTCAATGTGCGAGAGCTCATGATTAGTCTCGAACAGCAATGCAAGGAGCCCTTGTTTGAAGTTGCAGGGCAGCCGCTTCTCTCCCCGGCGCTTGGCGAGACTGCAGCTCTATCACGTGGTGCTAAAGGACAGGATTCTTGATTTTTCGAAATGTGCGGCCTTGGAGGACCTGGTGATCCAGAAATGCAACATCTTTTTTTTTCCTCGAATACGCAGGAGAACTGTGTATCATTGTATTTAAGGAGAAGAATAGCGGACCCGTACAAAACTTCACCCCTCACTCCGAACCGAGCTGTGAGGGGCTGAGTTACATATGAGTTGTGATCCTATAAAACCACACAAATTGGTTTTATATTTGGAGAGAATCTATAAGCCTCGACAGTAACAGAGCTTTCTACATCATTGTGTTTTCTTTGGTGAGAGACGACTCAGGATATCATATACATGGAGTTGAAAAGTTTATGGTAGTTTGTTGTAATATTATTTATGAATGATTCCTCAAAAATATATTGTAATATATACAATGAGCCATGTTACCGATCAATGTTCCATATATTGTTGTGTAAACATACCTATCATATGCTCAAAAATACCTCACCATATATTGTTGTACCTTTGATTTGTAAGTTTTGATCTGCACCTTCTCCTGTAAAAGTTCTTTCTCCAACATGCCTTAATTTGCATTCTCCAACATGCACCGGTTCTTGAAAATCTCACAATTGAACTCGAGGTACACACACATTTCCATACAACTATTTGTACATTCTAAAATATTACAAGACTGATTAACCATGTGTTCTTGTTTTAACCACAGGGATATATACATAAGAATACAATGGAACTGGAGGGATATCACAATCCTACAGTACAAATATCTGCGGTATCGGAACACCTTTAGTTAAAATAAAGCATGGCAAGAACGATTTCGAAACTATCAAAGTTTCTCGGTTCATTGGGCATACAAATAAACAGCTGAACCATCCTACGGTATGTTCACTAGCCGCAGCAGACTGTTGTTTTTGCAATTTGGCTGTGTGCATGGACAGAAGTAAATAATGAATGGCAGATTAAGATTTAGTAGCAAGACACAAGGCTATGTGGCCTATGTTTGGGATTTGTAACATACTTGTAATGGTAATTAGGCATTTTTTCCAGTTGTGTTCTTGCTATTAGAGGATAAGTTCGAAACTTAGAATTATTCTGTCGATAGAATATCACCCCTAACTTGGAATTAGTCACTTACTTGAAGTTAATTTCCTCTGAAATGGATAGCCAAAAAAAATCCTCTCAGATAAAATGTTTATTTCAATTATAATTCTTCCCTCTCTTTTGTGGCACATATTTTATTTATTTATTTTGTTATGTACACGTTTCTGTGACAAGTGACGAAATATGCAGGGCTCCTTGATCCGATCAATCTTGAGACTTTACATTGTGATCACCTCACTAGCTTTTTTTTTTTTGTGTGAAATCCTCACTAGCTATTTGGACTTTCATCATATGATATTATTTTGGCTCCATGTTACCTCCTACCCATTATCTCCGCAGTTATAGCTCATATGACATGGTATCTTGTAATAAGGCTTCATCCTAAAATGTTATTATGCGCTGCCAAAAAAATATTGATACTTTCCTTAATGTCAAGATTTGATGATAAAATATTCGTTGTGTTGATTTTATCTGTTTTTAAAATGTTATATTGTAGTCAATTTCACAAGAGTATACTAGCTAGCTAGATTATTTTTGAAAAATGAATAAATGTTTTTTGTATATTTTAATAAACGGTAGGTAGGAGAATGTTTTATCCTGAAAAATCAATTTTCATGTCCTTTCATGTCCCGGCTAGCATTACCTTAACTTCTGTGGAGTTTGGTTGCCTAATTTTCCTGTCATTTTTATAGTTTATTTTCCATTTATGCTACAGGAAGTTGTTGTTAAAACAAAGAATACAATTTCTCATACTGAAGAAAACTTTTTTAGAGTGACTCATGGTGACAATCCTTTTTACTACCCCCAAATTTGAGAGCATCTTTCTTTGACTCCAACGAACATCTATCATCACATTATGCTGGGAATTCACAATGTCTACATATTCGTAATGTTCTATTATGTGACTTTATAACATTATTTTATTTTAACATATGTTGTCATGAAGGGTAATCGTAGTCGTACTGCTGAGGCACATGTCATTGGGAATGACTATTCTCGATGGATGTTGTTGGACCAAATGTATTTTTTATTACAAGGTCATATATGCGACAAAATCGGTGCTGGATTTGAGACTTTCCAAACGCAACCTAACTTCTGTTCTCAAGAATTTGGAAACTTCTTGCACAATCAGGTTCAGGACTTTTGGGAGGTAAAATTACCTGAACCCTAAATTCCTAAAGATGATTGTGCAAGCATTTTCCTAATTCTTGAGAACAGAAGTTAGGTTGCGTTAGGAAAGTCGTCTAAAATCCAGCACCGATTTTGTCGCATATATGACCTTGTAATGAAAAATTCATTTGGTCCAAAAACATCCATCTGGAATAGTCATTCCCAATGATGTCTGGCTCAGCAGTACGACTACCATTACCTTCATCACAACATATATTAAAATAATATCATAAAGTCACATAATAGAACATTGGGAATATGTTGGCTGTGTGAAATTCCCATCATAATTTGATGATAGATGGACCTTCCTTGGAGTCACAAGAAAGAAGCTCCCAAATTTGCGGGTAGTAGTAAAAGGATTGCCACCAAGAGTCACTCTCAAAAATGTATCTTCAGTAAGAGCAATTGTATTCTTTGTATCAACAACAACCTCCTGTAGCATAAATGGAAAATAAACTATAAAAAAGACATAGGTTTGGTCCAGGCTTCCTACTTGCATCCTTGTTAACAAATATGAATCTGATTTATTTCTTGCGGGTTTACTAAACTCTAGGTATGCTACACGCATGATTTTTATGTAACTTTTTAAACTTTGCTACAAATGTCAAATTATCATGTGCACTAATGAGGACGCTGGAATTAATCTAGTGGTCACCGGCGAATTTCCCTTAATTAAATAAACACTTCAAACACGGCTTGGGCTTTGGATACTACTTAAGAGGTCACAGTGGTGCCCCCACAGAAGGATGAGACCTGTAACATTGTCTCTCTGGTGCGATGGTGAAGATGGTGTGGAGCACTGAGAGCAATAATTACTATTAAATATTGAAAATCTTAGATTCTACAAAACATGAACTAGTTGTCTAAATCTTAGTGCATGAAATTTTGCAATATTGATGTTTTGGACTAGCATTCTACTATACACACGACTCCGTTTGACTTCTACCATTTACGACTGATTCAGCACATGGATAATAATGGACGGTTAATCGCGGCGTGACTGGTTCCTAATCAGGAGCTGCATGCAAGGTCAAGTCGCACGGTAGTCGTAAGATGCAGTCGTGTGTATATCATTTACGTTTGGATTAGAGGGAAAGCCTGGTAATATTCAAGGAAATGAATACCTTTACAGTGGATCCTTTCTTCATTTTTATTCTGATTCTGAAATAAACAGATTCTTGCCTACTAAGTTCCCAAACATGAAACCTGCTTACAAGAAAATAAAACAATACGTGACATATTTACTCAAATGGGGCCTAAACAAATAATTGGTGAAACCTTTGTAACTTGCAAGTACATACTGTAGGTTTCAACTAAGAAATTATTTCCTGATCTCGAAGGAAGTAGAGTAGTTTTTTCTTATAAAAACAAATCACCTTCTTTCCTGGTGCTACCATGGGGAAAACAGATCGGATCCTATCTGATCAGCATTGCATATTATATATTTTTAAATCCGCGACCAGTTTCTGATCACCATGGGACCGATCAGGACTATTAATCATTATTAACTTGTCCCTCAAAAAACTTCTATTAACTGATATCAATATAACCTAGTAGACTGAGAGGGATTTGTTTGGCTATTAGCTACAATACAATATAGAACTACAGATAATAATGTACCATTCATTACGCAGGAATCGTAGACAATGAGCTGTAGTATAGCTTGTCCTTTGGTCGCATTATGATGTACAAAGTAGAAGATTGTGAACAATTAGCCGCTAGTGTACTGAAAAAGAATGGGTATACAAAAAAAGTTATTGAACTTACGATTGTCTCCACATGATGTTTTTGCAAGGAGGTCATGACGTGCACAGCAAACAGCTACTATGTAAGAAAAGCTATTTGGAGACGCGTCTTAACACTAATCGCAGACGAAATTTTTTTTCGTCTCCAAATTTGCGTCTGCGAAGAGGGTTAATCGCAGACGCGGAAATGCGCGTCTCCAAAGATCCTCAGATAGCAGACGCGTCTTCCTGAAACGCGTCTCCAAAGATGTCCTTATTGCAGACGCGCGCAGATGAAAACGCGTCTGCAATGACATATATAGCAGACGTGTGTTGTACAAACGCGTCTGCAATGAACACATATAGCAGACGCGTTCTGATTATAACGCGTCTCCAAAGATTAATCCAAAAAACAAAAAAAATACACCTACTTATTAATTATATACAATACTGATTCTGCAATGTAAAGATCTAGTGATTCGATTACATACAATATTGCTTGCCAATACATGATTACTAATGCTTCTCCATTACATACAATACAAATACATAAGTTGTATCCATTACAACTATCACAAGTACACATGTTGGGTGTCAACAAAACCATGCTCACAGTAACTTGTTTACATATAGATCTTCAGATAATTCTAAAGCCATAATCACAGTAACTTCTTCAAGATAGCAGCAGATAAGCTAGTTCACAATGAAGAAGGTCCAAACAATCGACAAAAGAATCAGATATATAGATCCAGCATAGTCCAGCAGAGGCACCCACTTTGTCTACTGCTAATCATTATAACATGGAACAGAAACAGGAACCTAACTATTCAGATGCTATATCATTTCAGATGAAGATGATTACCTTGATATTATTGTTTGAAGTCATCATGATCCAACATAGGACTTCTTGGCTTCGTGTTATCAATTTCAATGTTTGATTACAAGTACAATGTTTGATTACAAGTACACCTTGTTGATTCCTGCAAAATATTCAGAACACAAAAGAAACATACCCTATCAATTTGAGGTGAATAGAAAATTAGGAACGTTAACTCTGTTTTCTTTTCTCAAGCATATAAACTGATCCTTATCTAGATGGATGCATGAGTATCTTTATTACTAGATCCTGGACTTAATTAATCAAGGTGAGATGCAGAACATTAATTTGCAGCTGGCATACACATGGAAATGAAGTAGATTTTAGTTAGCTAAGAATCAACATAATTTCAGTTAGATATATGCTTGCATAGTATTGAACATGACTAATATCTCATCCTTTCCTGCACAATAATTGAAACAGGGAAAGAAGATATTGACAGGTTAACTTTGACAAGTGTATCCGTAGGAAGGCACCTGGTTAAACATTGAACCTGAACATACTTTACTGACAATATGGTTGATTCTACCATGGTAAGTGCATGCTTATGCCTGTATAATGGTGTAGGTCGTATATAGTTTCAGCCTAACACACCAGCCCTTTACTTTCTCTGTCTGTATCTTAATCATAGTCAAACCTCCCAGATTTCTCTAAACATATGCATCAGTACTAATAACCAAGTGGAGGACACAACACGAGCAATCCAGCACTTCATCAGTTTCTGCTAATACAAATAACCAAGTGACTAATCTAATGGTATAGAATTAGTAAAATGCAGAACAATGAGCACACCTTGGCATCCACCAATTTGTTATCTTTTTCTTGTCAATCCGCGGTGTGTCCTCTTTTTAAAGTACAGTAACAAGGCTGGATTATTAGAGAGAAGGGATGGAATTCAGATTATAAATGAGGGAAAATAAGCAATATGAAAAACCTACCAAAGGTACAGTATCAGGCTAAGATAATGTGCATAGGACTTATCAACTAGACATGCTAGTTGTAGTTGATCCACTACAGCATAGGAATGAAGTGCCTGGAGTTTAATATCTAGTTTATGAGAGCAGCACATATAGTGAGTAGATAGAGTGCATAGATTTATTATCGATCCCACTAATTGCAAACAACTGAACAAAGCACCTCGTACATTTCTTTTGATTCTTGTAGAGCATTCTACAGCTGAGTCACTAGATGGCGCAACAAAAATTCAGTCAGCAGCAAAGTTACCCAAATGATGCTGTATCCTGATGTGAGAATATAGGAAATGGTACCTTTCTCAGAGTGTTGTGTCTCTGCAGCTTCTTGATGTATTCCATCCATCATTTGTTCACCTTTTCCCTGCATAGACAATTAGGGAAAGGAAATAAACAAAATATCAGCACAAGTTAATTCAAGGGTAGTAGAATCATATGTAAAAAATATAAGGCAGGCAGCAAACATAGAAAAGGTTATAACAGCTGATATACGTGGACCTGCTTGAGTACTACAGATAGATGCTTTTGCAGAGCACTATGCCATCAGAATAGGGTGACTTTCTAATTTTCTGAGCCCCCTAATTTTCTTTCAAAACATGACTTGCTCTCCAATTTACTGTTGGACATATATTAAAATATAATACCGATAGGAAATTTCTATTAGCACAGTTTCAGCAGTACATAAGTTGTATTGCAACCCACAGCCACTCACTAAGTGATACGGCAGGCTGACACATCTATCACCTGGTTTTCCTAACTAGAGAAGAATTATATTCATGCCAGAAACTAACTGAACATGACGCATCTGGACATGAATCAACGCATGAACAAGGGCAACTCAGAGGCCCAACATGAACAAGGGCTACTGACTAAGCAATCGGGGTCCCCTCAATAATAATAAAAAAGACTACGTAATCGGGGTGGAACAAATCTAGTTCCAAAGATACTAATTCCGGCTGCAACCAAGAGAGGAGGAGAAGAAGATGGGGAGGAGCGACCTTGAAGGCCATATTGCTCTCGCCCTTCATCTTCTCGTTGAGAAGGATCTCGACGTCCTCCCTGCCGGCGAAGATCATGGGCTCCTCCGCGGGCGGCGCTGGTGCGGAGGCGCTTGCCGGCATGCTCGTTCTCCTTGTGGTGGAGTGACGCTGCGTGGGCACCATGGGCAGATCGAGAGAGAGAGAGAGAGAGAGAGAGAGAGAGAGAGAGAGAGAGAGAGAGAGATTACCTGCAGCGGGGACTTGGATGACGAGGAGGAAGTGGGGGACCGTGGTGCTGGAGCTCGCCGCTGCCGGATCCGGCCATCTCCTTCCTAGATGCGGCCACCGCTGACCGGGACGGCGACGGCGGCGACCCACAGCCATGGCATGCGTCGTCCGATGCCATCCAGGCCGAGCGCTGCAGCCACAGGTGCGCTGCAAACGCTGCTGCCCCGCCGCCGGGGCCACGAACACCGCCAGATCTGAGAGAGAGAGAGAGAGAGAGAGAGAGAGAGAGAGAGAGAGAGAGAGAGAGAGCGAGAGAGAGAGAGAGAGAGAGGCGGGCGGGCGGCGGATCGGAGGAGGAACATGTGCGCCGCATCAGGGGCGAGAGGTCGCCGTACTACTGGTCGTCGACTCGTCGGCCATGGCAGAGGGGCGGCTAGGGTTCGGGCGAGCACAGAGGTAGTTGGGAGCGAATGGATAAGGTGAGAGCTGGGAGCGAGCAAATGGACACGGGATGAGAGTGGGGAGATTGAGAGGCAGGCCCGAGACCGGCGCGCTCCTGAATTGAAGTTAAGAAAAATTTCGGGTCCGGGACTTCGTTCACCAGACGCGTTTTCTCCCCACGCGTCTGGCATCCACGAGCCTGATTGTTGAAGACGCGTTTGGTTAGGCCGCGTCTGCTAGTTGGCTACATTGGAGACGCGTTTTGCTGAGACAAATAAGTTGGAGACGTGTTTTGCTAATGCACGTCTGCAATATTTGATTGCAGACGCGTTTTGAATACACGTCTCCAAGTAGCAGTGTCTTATTTTTGCTATTCTTACATAGTGCGCTCCGTCATGGTAACGTTCATAGAAGAAAACGTGAGGATCATGAGGAAGTTTTAAATTACAGCAAGGTATAGAAAAATAATAACAAAAACAAATAATGTTGACAAAGGATGCAGGTGAATGTTTACACAATAAGAATGTTTTAGATCAATTTGTAAGCACTAACACTAGCATACCTTCTATACGTTTCTGCTGGCTACTGATGTGGTCGTTACCACCAATCAACGAATTTAGACTACCTCTAATGTAAAGAATGGATCCCTTTGCACGACTCAGGGATGCATGCATATTAACAACTTCTACCATTTCAGGATGAACGTGGGTAACTAAATTGTCCCATAATAAGTATGTATAAGATCTGATAGTTAGCATCCCATTTTGAGTTTCATTCGAAGACTGATAGTTCTATAGGTGACAGGGTATAGCATGGATGCTACATTGCTACTCAATCTCGCAAATAGGAGGTATATTGTCATCTTAGATCTAGATATAGTGAGAATAACCCTATAAGTAGAAAAATGATCTCCTCTATATTCTTAGATAGAGGACCATTATTCCCATCCGATGGGCCTAGCCATATTCATGGAAAGAATATTTATTGACGAACAGCAAATAAAAATGTTACATAAATTCTGGAGTCCACCAACAAAGTCATAGATATGATCCTATTTGCCACTCTAGGTGTTGATAAGTTTTTATCTATATATATGGTAGGTAGATGTAATGAAGAGGCGCAGTCCATACTGCAACGATTAACTCATTTCCACTGTCGTATAGCATGGATCATACGATTTTGACTGTCCATGTAATTGCACTAAGAATGAAAGTAAATATGATGGTGATGAGTGAAAAAAAAAAACATTGGGGATCATGTTACCTTTCACACCCGTGGAGAGCATCAGCTCCAGCATCCGGCTGACATTTGCGTGTGGTGACACATTTTTCGTAAGGTTTAAAAGGGGCGCCCTCCTGACAAAACAAACAGAGAAGGGCATGAACCGCGCGATACGCAAGGCAAATGCATATGAAAGCTTTGCAAAAGGCAATTAAATAAGGCCGATTCCCCTAATCCAACGGTCTGAATAAATAAAGCATAATAGAAGATGAGATCGATGATGTATCACGGAAAAAGAAAGCGTGTGTAGCGACGAACATATTTGAAAAATGTGAAGTATATCCCTCCCGAATAACAGTACAGTACAGATTTTTAATTGCCCAAAATTAACTGAATAAAATTTTGTGAGTATTATACGTCTATGTAGTCGAGTGGGTAGGACTCGTGGTCGGCACTCATGTGTACGGAGATGACGGGTGGATCCCGGAGAGTCGCCAAGTGCCACCCTCCTCCACGGACTCCGTCACCTCCACCACCGTCGATGACCCCAGTCCCTTCTGGAATCCCTGTCACGCACAAAAATAAATTAAGGGAAGGCAAGGACTCAATTAGATCGATAAGAAGAAAAGGCACATGGAGGTAGCAGGGAGAAGTTTGCTTACGGAGCCGCTGGGGACGGATAGCTTGACAACCATCATGGATGTATGTGCAGTTGAGGATGTTGGCGCAGCCTGGAATCGATCGCACTGTCACAGATCGCAAGCGACACGAGGTAGACGAAGAACACAGGCCGGGTTGCGACGCAACGGCCTGTATCTTTGTGATTTTATTTCTCTGGACTGGCAGCTTAAAGCGTTGGAGTACATGCCTATTTAACCAGCACGGGGACACGCTCTGGAGCGCCGCCTCCATTTACCCCGGCTCACGCGTCATGATCCGGAAGACGCGCCCCACGACGTCGCCGAGCCGCTCGCTCGTCCGCGCGTTCTCCGCGCATTGACCGGCACCAGCAACTACTCCTAACTGACTAGGACTCGATCTGCAGCAGCTACTCTGCCGTGATCCAAACTGCATCGGCACAACGCGGCCATGCACAACTTACATCGCCAACACATGCCTGACTCAATACGCACGAACCCCAATGTCAGGTTTATTTTCAACAGAGGAAGCCCAAGAAGCAGGGTCGAGTTGGATGGCGATGGTGTGCCCGCGATCGCATCTGATGCAATCTACTGCTGGCAGGTTCGTTAGGATATCGCAGGGATGGCCGAGTGGATAGGAGGCCCTTGACGACAGAAGCGGGAGATCCACGCGTTGTGCTGATCTCAACGCGCGGAGAAGCGTTGAGATCTCGTCGGGTCTGACTGGATCTCCTTCGCTGCATTTTTCAGCCATCCAGCGCCGACTCTGGCCTGCGGACTCTTAATGTGTTTGTGCTTGGATTAACTGCTCGTTATTTGCGAGATATATACTTTCTTTTTTCCTTTCTTATTTTCCCACCTCCTTGGGAGCCTCGCGATGATGGTATAAAAGAAACAGAACTTTTAACTCCGCATCTGTTGATTATAAGTAATTACCCGATTGATTAATCAAATGCGCAATTGTGTTAAGGGCCGCGATGAGTAGGCCATGTGATCTGCAACACGCAATGAAAGTACGAATAGGAGTGGACTGATCGTTCTATAGCAATGCAGCACAGTTATCTAGGACGGGATTTTGTTGCATCCAAGTTTGCAGTCATAAAAGCTGCTGAATTGTCCTGTAGGTTTTCCCATTATCAAGCTCAAACAAAAAAAATCTCCTTGAAAGGCTGTCAATGTCAGTTATATGATATTCGCCTCTGTTGTTGTCCATTCTCTGCTCAGAGTACATGATCAGATCAGTTTATATTACTCAAAGTTTGCCCCCCCCCCCCCCCCTCCCTTTGCTATCTTTAGGCTTCTGATCTCTGTTGTAACGGCGATCACTCAGAACGTTCATAGATTATTAAACTGTTGTTCAGAATGTTGTTATTTTAGAGATGATGTTCATGCGTTGGCTGAAAAAGGAAAGTCGGCCTCACTGTACTTATCTCCTTTCATATTTCTGTTCATTCTCACCTTTGTAGCCTAACTCTTAAAATGACAAATATGGGAGAGAGGTTTCGCTGCACTCCACATATCTGAATCTGCAAGGTCAAATGAGTCTTGCATATATTGTATATTCTATCGTTTCCATTTAATCCAATGTGAGATTAAGTCCCTGGTGCCTGCACCTAATAATTTTTTCATTGCTTACAGAGATCAGTGATCAATGGCCAATGCGTAGAAATTTTCATTCCCTATTAATAGCTTCTGCTGTATCACCGATTTGTCTGGATTTTTGTGTAAAAATAGTTGTGTTACAGCTGCCATAAACACTGCTAGGTCACATGAGAGTTGAAGAGTCTTTATATGCTTTCTCATTGCTTAACTGTTCAAATTCCTCATTGCTTTCAGGCTTTATTCTCAGAGGTCAATACTCTGAACTTTTCTACACCAAACTTCGGAACTAAAAGACATATTCTTATAGAGGCTGGTCTACTTCCATCGATCACTTGAGACCAAACCTCTCACACGTGGTAGGAACTCCCATCTCATAGATATTCTACTTACTTTCTCGCTGAACATGAGCCTGAATTGGTTGAAGTGCCACATTCTTCACATTCTTTGGTAATTCTGCAGAGTGAATGTTGAAGAATATTTTAAATCCTATCTGAAACAGATGGAATCACCAAAGAAGATCGGCTGTCCCAGGATGGAGATATGGCCAATTGAAAGTCATTTTCCCCATATTGAGACCTGCATGAATGACCCTATTGTTTTTCTCCGTTTTTGCTGTTTTGTCAGGCATAATAGTTGCCCTTTGTAGTACCACGTGTGAGAACTTTGGGTCCCTGTTGAGAATCGAAGGCGCCGCCTTACAGAAGTAAGGTTCTCATGTGTGTGGGCCATCTGTAGTGTTTGTTTTTTTTTCCAATTCTACATATATACATTACTGCTAGCCCAATTTTTATACCATGGATACTATTTAGATGTTGTAGTACCTCGTGGTCATTGTAAAGTTTTTCTCGGCCCATAGCATTGCAAGAGAATGACAGGACATATGAAGTCATCTTGATGATGGTGTCCTTCTCACTTCTTTTCTTGAAGAGTTGCATTGGTTTAGGTCTAGAAATTAGCTAGGGCTGGGTTCGTTTAGAAATAATATATGAATCATTGAGACAATCTCATGCAATTTCCGTCTGCACAATGTTTATCTCCTTTATCCTTGAAATTGCCTGAATCTAAACTGCCAATCAAGGGATCAGTGTAGAAAATTAATTTTGTGATGTTTACCAATTAATTTATTATGAAATTTCTATTCATCATAATATAGTGGTGTATTTATTTATGACGATTTCATTGTCAGATTTAGTGACAAATATTAGCTTTCATCATAAAACATGCCCTTTCTTAGAAAACGTCATAAATAGTAGTGACTTTATGATGAAATGGTATGATGTCACTAAAAATTCATCATAGAAGGCCAAAATATTGTTGTAGATATTGAACCTTGCTTGCGCTGTTCATATTCAATTCTTTAATCCGTAGATTTTTGATATTTTTCTCCTTGGAGCTTGTTGATGGACATGTCAAAAAAATATTGACTGGTTACAGCAATCAACATTGCATGTTTTATGTGGTTTCTTATTAGTAAATTCTTAATTATTTTTTGTTATCCTGCCGTCCCATGACAAGCTGCGGGGCAATGGCTGAGGCGCAAGAGGAGTTGGTAACCGCAGCTTGATGAAGGAGAATGGATGTGGATGATGGTCTACGTATGATTCAGCTGCATCCTGCTCCTGCCACCACTACAGCTTCTCATGTGCATATGGTGAGTTGTTGCATGTTGTTCTCTGGTACTTTACTGACTTATTGATACTTGGATAGTTTGGCTTTGTGACCAAATTTTTCAGAACACTACCAGTAAAGGTGTTCCATGAAACCCAATTATTGATAAGTGAGACACGCACTATGTAAGAAAGGCACAAATAAGACACCTTACTCACAGACACGTAATTAAAACGCGTCTCTAATTTTGTGTCACAGACGTGTATTCAACTGGACGCGTCTCCCACATTTTTTTCTTCCTTGGGAATAGATAAATAGAAGACGTTGTTTGTTAATCCGCGTCTGCTACGTAAAAAATTAGAAGACGCGGGTTATTGGGCCGCGTCTGGCGTACAAGGCCTTGTTTTGGCAGACTCTGCTTCACAACCCGCGTCTCCAAACGACCCAGCTCGGACCCAAATTTTTCCTTCACTTCAGCTTATTCGGCCTTCCATCCGCTGGTCCAGACTGAGGCCAGAGCCCCCCCCCCCCCCCCCCCAACCTATCCGCATTTCTCAAAAAAAAAAAAAAACCCACCCCTATCCGCACCGCACAGCCCCCACTAGCGCCGCCGCTCAAGAGCCTCTGCGCCACCCGCTCCCGGTGAGGTCGCGCCTCTTGCAAGGCCGAGCTCGCTGCCTGCACTGCCGCCTGTGAGGTCGAGCTCGCCCACCCGCACATCCGCCTGCGATGATTAGCTCATCCTTGCATTATTCCTTTGCTCCCCGCAGCCTTCAACCAAACCCTAGCCGCCTCCGTCATGGCTGACAACCACAGAGCCCACGGCGCCGTCGCAGTCGTCCCCGAGCCGTGCTCTCTGGCCGTGGGTCGTCACCGCCGCAGTGCCCCGCTTCCCTCTCTCGTCGCTTCCCTCGCGAGATCCCTCCTCACTGCCGCTCCGGCCACCTCCGCGATGATGACGAAGTCGGCGGCAAGCAGGAGGCCGTGGTGGGCTCCTAGACAGCGGCTCTTGCTTGGGCTTGCGCGGATCCAGCAACGACAAAGCTGAAGGAGGCGGAGCTGGTGTACGGGAGGACGGATCCAGCAGCGGCGGAGCTCAAACAACATCGTAGCCCACCTCCCCGTCGGCATCCCAAAGTCCCCGCTGCAGGCTCTCTCCCTCTCTCTCTCTCTCTCTCTCTCTCTCTCTCTCTCTCTCTCTCTCTCTCTCTCTCTCTCTGCCCATTCTGACCCCCAAATCAAACTCCTCTAGATCTAGATCTGTTCATTGGAACTCGAGGATTGATGGTGTAGCAGGTTGGATTTTCCCGGTGACAGAAATTTAACTGATACTTATGCAGATTCGATGGGTTTGTGACCTCGGTTGGAAGGTGTGGCATGTACAGGTGAAATTTCCCCTCCGCCAAAAATCCATTTGTTTTTTCTTGTAGGAAAGGTTTCATTGCATACCACTTGTAGCTTAATCTAGACTGTAAACTGTAGCTAATCGTGGTAGGTGCTAATAAAACAAAAATGATTAGTTGCAGCAAAACAAAACTGATTGGTGACTTTAACTACATGTTTGCTTGAAGCCTTGTAGTAGGCAATCTGCACTATCTTCTAGCATTATGCAAACATACAGTGTGGCAGAGAAGGTTAGGACTTATTTCGCTTGAGAATTTTGTAGTCTGTTCCATTTATGTCAGTTCTCTTCTGCTATGCAGGCCTTTGTTCAGGTTATATGCAAGTGCTAGTTGACTATAAGGCAGATTTTTTCTCTAGCCAGCTGAACTGTAATAGCTAACTACTTGCTGGCAAGGAAGCTTTTGTTTTCACCACATCTTGCTGACTCATTACCAAAACAGGTAAACATGAGTGGTATTCCCCTAACATCTGATACCTAATCGTTTATGAACTATGAACTATATATTCTTTACCAACTTTTCCACATGTAACTATTGTCACAGAATCTGGTATGAACTAAGAAGCAACAAGAGCATCTCAAGCATCTTTGTTTGTATTAATTTCAGATTTTCAGCAGTTAGTTAAAGGCAATATTTATTTTCTTTTCAATGGGGTATGAAAATGTCTTAAGGCTTACCAATCTTGCCTGTTACAACTAAGGTTCATGGTGACAACTGCTTTTGCATGTTTATAAGGCCTGCTCTTGCATATTTACGTTTTACTATTTTCTGCATAGAAAAAACCTGCTCTAAGCTTTCCAGCATGCATGGATAATTACAAGCCATTTTGCAAAATGTAATTAGCTGAAATGAAGGTTACTGAAGCCTAAAACTACCACATTTTAGTATTTGACGTAAACTGTAAAGCTCATATCCCTGTGTTCAGTGACCACATATGTTAGCACATTATGTTCCAATCTTGCAGAGCATCTCAAAGTATTTTGTCTGCTTACTATTGTACCAATTTGATTGATTGAACTGCATGTTTACTTGTATTTGATTTACTGGCTTGAATTTAAGTTGTCTAAGTGTTGAAATCATACAAGCACTAGCTCATATATTTGGGCTCCAAAAATAAGATCAATGATGACTTAAATCTGGTAATTTCATTAGTACCGTACCCTGGTTTGTTTATTAGGTATGACTAAACATGGTGTGGAGTTCTAATGCAAATTTCAGCTAGCTGCTTTTCTACTTAGTTCTGTTAGTTTAGATTGCACTTTGGCATGTTAATACTCTACTACTGGTTCAGTAAAACTTCAGTTGCTTCTTATTGATGTCTTCACTGAATTGATGAGTGTTGTCGAGCTATAAGCAAGCTTGTATGATGTGATCTTTTCTCCTAAAGCCAGACATGTATGATCATTTCAATTTTTCTCCTAAAGACAGAAGCAAACCCTGTCTTTCTTACCATGTGGTTCTGTTATCTCTGCAGGTGTTCCAGTTGTGCCAATGGATTTCAATACATACAGTCAAGTTTCATGCTAGAAGTTGGACTTACTGAGTGGTATGATAGCTACCAGTCTTTACTCATTCCTTGCAGTAGCAGCAGTAGTAAAATTCCTTCATCTGCTCTTTACAGTAGGTCAGTTTGCATTCGCATTTATGTCAACTAAGGTAGAACAATATTGAGTACTGCCCATTGCTAGAATTATTATTGTTAAGTGCCGAAACAGATATGCTAGTGTTTGCTTTAGTTGTTAAACATATATGAGGTTCTTTTAGTCAGATACTGATGTTCCTTCTCACTGGTGCAGCCATGGTATGCCTATGCAATTCTGAAGCCAACCATTCAGTCCCATTGAAGGTGTGCTCACATACCTTGTTATTTTGTTCCTCATCTCAATCTAAATGTCTGCTTCATTGAAATGTTCCTCTTACTTTTGCTCTGATTGGCTGGTTGGTGCAATTATTTTTCTCTGCAGCAGCACGAACTGATGTTGCAACCTATCACGTAAGTGATTAGATGTGTCTGGACAAAATTGTTGGAACTGCATATTCGCTAGCTTTTGCTTTCCTGTCACTCTGTAAAATCAGCACTTGAAGTGATTATGTAACTTCTTATTTCAGATCATTATGTAACTATGTTTGTGTGGATAGTTGTGTATATTTGATGGATAAAGCATGTGTAATACAATGTTTGTGGATAGTTGTGTATATTTGATGGATAAAGCATGTGTAATACAATATTTGTGTGGATAGTTGTGTATATTTGATGGATAAAGCATATGTAATTGTATATACAAAATGGACAAAACGTGTATTTTTTTTTCCCCATTTTTCATTGGAGACGCGTTTTGTTCAAACGTGTCGCCGATGACCATCACATAGCAGACGTGTTTTGTTAAAATGCGTCTCCGATGAAGGGTCTTTGGAGACGCGTTTTGGTAAAACGCGTCTCTAATTTAGGAGTATTTGGAGACGCGTTTTATCGATGGGTTTTTGGAGACGCGGATTTCCGCGTCTCCGATTTCTTCACATCGCAGACTAAATTTTGGAGACGAAAAAAAATTCGTCTGCTATTAGCTTTGAGAAGCGTCTCTGAAGACCATTTCTTACATAGTGACGGATAAGGATGCAGAATATGGTTGCAAAGGGACGGAAGAGCAAGATTGCTAGTCCATAAATAAAGGATGGGAAGTTGGGAGGCTTTGAAATTCCTGAAGAAAATTGTGTGCGGTCCGTCCGCAAACAGGTGCTTTGCGGACCCGTTCTCGATTGCTGCCGCGTGGACTCGTCATGCCATCGGACGCCTGTAGTAGCTCGGCTCCTCTACGGCCTCACGGGCGTTACAGCACATGGCTCCTAGTGAGCGACCGCCACGGCTCGGCTCCCTCGCGGCAGCTCGTCTCAGTTGCTGCCGCCACCGTTGCCGGCCGGTCTTTTGCTTTCTTTCGCTGGCCGGCGTAGGGGAGTGGACCGCCTCGCCTGCAGCTCGCGTAGCCCTCGTCCACATCCAAGATTTCTCAACAGCAAACCTGCGTCCTTGTAGAATGAAAATCTGAATGTGATGCCGTACGTTTATCATTGCTTGATAGAAATTCACTTAAAAAGATTGTCCACACAAATCGAACTGGACTAGAAGTACATTTAAGGCCTTGTTCGGCAGCATGGGAATGACTCCCATGTAGGATTCGCACCACGTATGGATTGAGTGATTCCATGCCTGTCACTTAACCCTACATCTTATGGGTTTGATTTCCACATCTTCTAATTCCATGACCCAAAATATTGTTCGGTTGACCGGGATCAAAACCTTTGCAAAAGCTAAGCTTCCATACCATCCAAGCGTTGCGGTCGCGAGCGTCTGGGAGTGGGAGTCGTTCCATGGGGTCGGACACAAGGAACGATTCCTAGCGTTTTGTTGGGCGCAATGCCCGGATTTGGCTCGGTGGGAATCCAGCCCAGAGATAACCGAACGACATTTCCAGCCTACTCTAGGATTCTACCCAGACCATGTAATCCCACTAGTTTTTGGCCCAAATCCTGGACATTCCAGGCCAAACGAACAAGGCCTAAACTGGAACAATCCCCCCGCCCCTGCTAGCGCGTCGACCTCATCGTCCTCGTGCCCAACGGCTACACTTTCCTCTTGCTCGACGGCTATGTCGTACTCATGTCTTGCGCGACGTGCTAGGCGACCGTGGGGTCACACACGACGGCACGATCCCAGCGGCTCTCGCTACAGCCGGGCCTGATTTGTCCATATGGTGACTCTTCGTCGCCGTAGGGAACGAGGGCGTGGATGTGCTGCGGCGGCGTTTCGTGGACGAAGCGTCCGCTCGATGGCTGTTTGTTTTCGGCTTGATTTGCTCGCTCCCTTTGCTCGGCTAAATTGGAGGACGGCTTGGCATTTGATGAGCCGAAGGAAGCCTGACTGGAGTTTTGGGGAGCTACTACAGACGTCGGATGGCATCACGACTCCACGCGGAGCAAATCGGGAGGGGGGCCGCACAGAGCAGGTTTGCGAACCGTCCGTAGGGAATTTTTTTTCCGAAATTCCTGCGTGCGAGACTACCGTCAAGATGAAATTCAGATTGGGCAGCGGAAGCCACCCTAGACGAAAACAATCCCGCTCTTATCTACGGTTATTATAGCCATGATGAAGTTATTCCTCGATTCATACTAAAAAAAAGAATGGGACGGACAAGGACTGAGTCAATCATCGCGGTAGAGTCATTGTCCAGATACAAAGTACTAGTCCGCTGACGGACATAAAAGTGCAGGCTGGGCCACACAACTCACAACTCGTCGACGGTTCTATCATGCTAGCAGCAGCTACGGCGGAAGCGGCGGCTTCGTCCCGTTGGTCCGACCTCCCGTTCGATCTCCTCCGCGACATCTCGTGCCGCTTCCACACGGCCACCGACTACGTCTGCTTCCACGCCGTCTGCAAGCCCTGGCTCGACACGGTTTCACCCGCGGCGTGCCGCCCCGTGTTCCTGCCATGGCTTCTTATGGCGAGAGACGAGTTCGGCCACCGGACGGCTCGCTGCATCTTCACCTCCAGGTCGCGCCGCCGCTGTTGCGGCTTTGCCACTGACGAGATTCAGGGTGCAGGTTTCACCGGGTTGACCCAGCGACCCACGACCCAAAACTGAAATAACGGTGTAATTACCTTGCATGGCCGGCCCATCAAAATCCTGGGTCTAGTTGGGTCGACTCAGTGGGTCACAAGGGTGACCCGATTGGCACAAAGCACTTATCGTCTCGCTTCAACCCGACCACCGCGGCGGCGGCGGCGCCGTTCCTCGTCGATCACTTCCATCACCATGGCGGCGGCGCCGTCGCCGTCGGCCGCACAGCCAAAGACTTGTCCTGGACACTCCCTACCACGACCTCCCGTGCCTGCTCGTTCCTCCCCATCCACTGAGATTGCAGGAGGCCCCAATCGCCGACGGCAAGACGCCGAGATTGCAAGAACCCCCAGTCGCCGAGGGCAAGCCGAAGCCGGTTCCCAGGTAGTCTCCTTTTCCTTCTCGTTCCAATCTTTAGCACTCCAATTATTGAGGGGGACGGCCCTGCTTGTTTTGAGTTGGGTGAAGAGCGGGATGGGAGAAACTGAGGTCAGGCTTGGTTCTCGCGGCCGTGCTGCAGCAGCTAGGCACCAGCCAGTGAATTATCGGCTACTTAGTTTAGATCACGCATTTTGCTACTACTAGTTAACTGCTAGTGATCACGCATTTTGCTACTACTAGTTAACTACAGTAGCTTAGCTGCTGCCTCATGCCACTGATGCTGTGTTCTGGTGGTGTCAATGTGCGGCGTGCTAATGTACTCTGAACTGGTCTATCTGGAACGTCTGAGTTTTACAGGAAATCGACAAATGGAACTGCAGTAGAAACAGTTGAATTTGAATCGATCCAGCGAATTACTCTCTGATTTTGCAAAGTGCAGCAGGTTCAGACTTGAGACAGTCCATCCTGGTCGCCTCAGACAGGTGCTGTACTTGTGTTTGAATGGATCGTTGTGTTCCCTTGCAAAAAAAAAAAAAAAAGAAGAATGGATCGTTTATTTTCCAATCTTCCAACTGATGACTTACTGAATGTCTTTTCCACAATGTAGTGATTCATTTACTTTGTTCGTCGCTGCACACCACAAACACAGCAAGTTGTTCGTCGTTTTTAGTACATATTGTATTGTGTCCTGCTACCAGTCTTACATTTTCTTGCTATTTGACACTTTAATTTGTGGAACATCTAGGCTTCGCACACCTTCACCTCTGGCTACTGCTGCAGAAAATGACAATGGTCATCATGGAAATGATTGGTTCCCCACTGATTCTCCTTCAGCAAGAACCCCAATAGTGGAAGTTATAATGCCCAGGGCCAAGAGTCCTACAACAGCCAAGCGGGACAGGTCAGGAACTTCAAAAGCATCAAAAATTGAGCAGGCAAAACGAGCAAGGTGTATGATAGGCTCACCATCATCAAGGATGATTGGTCGAATGGCAATGTCAGCCTCACCGGTTGCTTGATCTCCATCAACTGTGCCAACTGCTGTTCGTCGAAAGTGTGAAATACATCAAAAGCTCACAGTCCCCGTAGTCACCGGATTCGGATTCGAAGCCCTCAAATCGCGACTCCGATTCGCCGTCCCTAAGTCGGAGTCGAGTCGAACGGATTCGCTGACCCCGTTCTAGTGATTCGCGTCCCCCGGTTTTGCAGGTGATTCGCGGCGACGCGATTCTGGCCGGGATGATTTGCGACCCCTAACGGCGCACAGGTGAAGGAGGGGACGAGGAGCAGGGTGTGTTACCTGATGGAGGACCTCAATTTCGACTGCATCTAGCGCCATGAGAGGGAGAAGAGAACCTATCGCCCTGGTCCTCCTACGCCGCCGCGGCTGCCGGCTTCTGGCTCGGCGGATGCGGAACAAGGCGGCCACTCAGCGGAGAAGTCGAAGCGCTACGTCGGCGTAGATCCGTTGATGGCACAGGCGCTGGCCAGCGGCGATGTTCTCTGTATTGCAGGAGAAGGATCGATGGCCTTGATCGATGGCCGGCTGGAACTGGATTGATGGCGAAGCGGTGGATTTTCTCTGGTAGCCAAAACAAAGATGCGTGAAAGACGATGGGAAAGTTACCATGTGGAGCCGACGTACTACTTTACTTTTCCAAGAACAAATTTTCTCAGAACTGCGCGACCCATCACATTGTTCATCGATCAGGAGTCATCGTACCTAATACCATAGGTACGCGACTCTCGACTCCAGGCGCCGAATCGGATTCGGCGAACCCAAATCATTGGGTTCACGTCCCCCTTCCGTTAAAAACGTTCCGGAGAGGTATACCCCCTTCGTACCTATTTTTTCTCAGCCTTTGTCCCTCGTCCCGCGAACCCGTCCCCCGTCCCCGTCGAATCGGGTTCGCGGTGACTATACTCCCGCAGAGAAAAGTTTGAGGAAATAGTTGTACAACTTGGAATTCATTCTGGTCAGCAACCTAGTCTTGATGTCTCTTCTAGGTGGAATTCCACTTATCTGATGCTAGAGTATGCCTATCCGTTAAGGTTAGCATTTAATGATTTGAGCAAGCAAGACAAAAACTACATCTATGCACCTTCTAAGGATGAATGGGAGAGATCTAGAGTTGTATGCATATTTTTAAAGTCTTTTTATGAGGCCACAAAAGTTGTCTCGGGATCCTCCTATCCTACAGCAAACCTTGCATTTCATGAGCTGTGGAAGATTAAATTGGCTATGGATAAGGAAGCTTGTAGTAAGGATGCTGTCATTCAGGCTATGGTTAGGGACATGAAGAAGAAGTTTAAGCACTATTGGGATATTTCATATCTATCTTTGTCGATACCTGTTATTCTTGATCCGAGGTTCAAGTATTCATATGTGGACTTCCGTTTGAGACAAGCCTTCAGTATTAATGCAGAACATCACTTGGATAGAGTAAGGACGACAC
>RWGY01000601.1:0-26780 GCA_007726485.1 Eragrostis curvula
GCACGAAAAAGCACTGCAACACCCGAAGAGCTCCAGAACTGCCCGGTTTGACAAGTTTGCAACTAAACTTACCTTTTTGAGTGTTTTCCCATGGGAAGCATCCAATTACATCAAACACATCAGCACAAGTCAAAACAAGCGACCTCGATACGTTTTGCATGAAAAAGCACTGCAGTCACCCGAAAGCTCCAGAACTGCCCGGTTTGAGCAGTTTGCAACCAAACTCACATTTTGAGTGTTTTTCCATGGGAACCATCCAATTACATCAAATACATCATAACAAGTCAAAACAAGTACTCCTCGATCCGTTTTGCACGAAAAAGCACAGCAGCACCAGAACGACTAAGACTGCCCGGTTTGACAAGTTGCAACTAAACTCACATTTTTTGAGTATTTTCCCATGGGAACCATCCAATTACATCAAACACATCATAACAATCAAAACTAGCGTCCTCGATACGTTTTGCACGAAAAAGCACTGCAATTACCCGAACAACTCCAGAACTGCCCGTTTGACAAGTATGCAACTAAACTTACCTTTTTGAGTGTTTTCCCATGGTAAGCATCCAATTACATCAACACATCATAACAACTTAAAACAAGGGTTCCTCGATCCGTTTTGCAGAACAACACTGCAGTCACCTGAACAGGCCGGTTTGAAAAGTTTGCAACAAAACTCACATTTTTGAGTATTTTCCCCTGGGAACATCCAATTACATCAAACACATCAGCACAAGTCAAACAAGCGTCCTCGATACGTTTTGCAAGAAAAAGCACTTCAGTCACTCGAAGAGCTCCAGAACTGCCCGGTTTCAAAAGTTTGCAACTAACTCACATTTTTTAGTATTTTCCCATGGGAACCATCCAATTACATCAAACACATCAGCACATGTCAAAACAAGCGACCTCGATACGTTTTGCACGAAAAAAGCACAGCAGTCACCCGAACGACTCCAGAACTGCCCGGTTTGACAAGTTTGCAACTAAACTCACATTTTTTGAGTATTTTCCTTGGGATCCATCCAATTACATCAAGCACATCATAACAAGTCAAAACTAGCATCCTCGATACGTTTGCACGAAAAAGCACTGCAATTACCCGAACAGCTCCAGAAACTGCCCGGTTTGACAAGTTTGCAACTAACTCACATTTCTGAGTGTTTTCCCATGGGAACCATCCAATTACATCAAACACATCAGCACAAGTTAAAACAAGCGCTCGTCGATCCGTTTTGCACGAAAAAACACTGCAGTCACCCGAAGAGCTCCAGAACTGCCCGGTTTAACAAGTCTGCAACTAAACTCACAGTTTTGAGTATTTTCCCATGGGAACCATCCAATTACATCAAACACATCATAACAAGTCAAAACAAGCGACCTCGATACGTTTTGCACGAAAAAGCACAGCAGTCACCCGAACGACTCCAGAACTGCCCGGTTTGACAAGTTTGCAACTAAACTCACATTTTTTGAGTGTTTTCCCTTGGTAAGCATCCAATTACATCAAACACATCATAACAACTTAAAAGAAGGGTTTCTCGATCCATTTTGCAGAAAAGCACTGCAGTCACCCGAACAGCCCGGTTTGAAAAGTTTGCAACTAAACTCACATTTTTGAGTATTTTCCTATGGGAACCATCCAATTACATCAAATACATCAGCACATGTCAAAACAAGCGACCTCGATACGTTTTGCATGAAAAAGCACTGTAGTCACCCGTAGAGCTCCAGAACTGCCCGGTTTGAAAAGTTTACAACTAAACTCACATTTTTTAGTGTTTTCCCATGGGAACCATCCAATTACATCAAATACATCATAACAAGTCAAAACAAGTACTCCTCGATCCGTTTTGCACGAAAAAGCACAGCAGCACCAGAACGACTACAGAACTGCCCGGTTTGACAAGTTTGCAACTAAACTCACATTTTTTGAGTATTTTCCCATGGGAACCATCCAATTACATCAAACACATCATAACAATTCAAAACTAGCGTCCTCGATACGTTTTGCACGAAAAAGCACTGCAATTACCCGAACAGCTCCAGAACTGCCCGGTTTGACAAGTATGCAACTAAACTTACCTTTTTGAGTGTTTTCCCATGGTAAGCATCCAATTACATCAAACACATCATAACAACTTAAAACAAGGGTTCCTCGATCCGTTTTGCAGAACAGCACTGCAGTCACCTGAACAGGCCGGTTTGAAAAGTTTGCAACAAAACTCACATTTTTGAGTATTTTCCCCTGGGAACCATCCAATTACATCAAACACATCAGCACAAGTCAAAACAAGCGTCCTCGATACGTTTTGCAAGAAAAAGCACTGCAGTCACTCGAAGAGCTCCAGAACTGCCCGGTTTCAAAAGTTTGCCACTAAACTCACATTTTTTAGTATTTTCCCATGGGAACCATCCAATTACATCAATCACATCAGCACAAGTTAAAACAAGCGCTCCTCGATCCGTTTTGCACGAAAAAGCACTGCAGTCACCCGAAGAGCTCCAGAACTACACGATTTAACAAGTCTGCAACTAAACTCACATTTTTTAGTATTTTCCCATGGGAACCATCCAATTACATCAAACACATCAGCACATGTCAAAACAAGCGACCACGATACGTTTTACACGAAAAAGCACAGCAGTCACCCGAACGACTCCAGAACTGCCCGGTTTGACAAGTTTGCAACTAAACTCACATTTTTTGAGTATTTTCCCTTGTGATCCATCCAATTACATCAAGCACATCATAACAAGTCAAAACTAGCGTCCTCGATACGTTTTGCACGAAAAAGCACTGCAATTACCCGAACAGCTCCAGAACTGCCCGGTTTGACAAGTTTGCTACTAAACTTACCTTTTTGAGTGTTTTCCCATGGTAAGCATCCAATTACATCAAACACAACATAACAACTGAAAACAAGGGTTCCTCGATCCATTTTACAGAAAAGCACTGCAGTTACCCGAACAGCTCCAGAACTGCCCGGTTTGAAAAGTTTGCAACTAAACTCACATTTTTTAGTGTTTTCCCATGGGAACCATCCAATTACATCAAACACATCAGCACAAGTCAAAACAAGCGTCCTCGATACGTTTTGCAAAAAAAAGCACTGCAGTCACTCGAAGAGCTCCAGAACTGCCCGGTTTGAAAAGTTTACAACTAAACTCACATTTTTTAGTGTTTTCCCATGGGAACCATCCAATTACATCAAACACAACATAACAAGTCAAAACAAGCGTCTCGATACGTTTACACGAAAAGGCACCGCAGTCACCCGAACAGCTCCAGGACTGCCCGGTTTGACAAGTTTGCAACTAAACTTACCTTTTTGAGTGGTTTCCCATGGTAAGCATCCAATTACATCAAACACATCATAACAACTGAAAACAAGGGTTCCTCGATCCGTTTTGCACGAAAAAGCACAGCAGCACCAGAACGACTACAGAACTGCCCGGTTTGACAAGTTTGCAACTAAACTCACATTTTTTGAGTATTTTCCTATGGGAACCATCCAATTACATCAAACACATCATAACAAGTCAAAACTAGCATCCTCGATACGTTTTGCACGAAAAAGCACTGCAATTACCCGAACAGCTCCAGAACTGCCCGGTTTGACAAGTTTGCTACTAAACTTACCTTTTTGAGTGTTTTCCCATGGTAAGCATCCAATTACATCAAACACAACATAACAACTGAAAACAAGGGTTCCTCGATCCATTTTACAGAAAAGCACTGCAGTTACCCGAACAGCTCCAGAACTGCCCGGTTTGAAAAGTTTGCAACTAAACTCACATTTTTTAGTGTTTTCCCATGGGAACCATCCAATTACATCAAATACATCATAACAAGTCAAAACAAGTACTCCTCGATCCGTTTTGCACGAAAAAGCACAGCAGCACCAGAACGACTACAGAACTGCCCGGTTTGACAAGTTTGGAACTAAACTCACATTTTTTGAGTATTTTCCTATGGGAACCATCCAATTACATCAAACACATCATAACAAGTCAAAACTAGCGTCCTCGATACGTTTTGCACGAAAAAGCACTGCAATTACCCGAACAGCTCCAGAACTGCCCGGTTTGACAAGTTTGCAACTAAACTTACCTTTTTGAGTGTTTTCCCATGGTAAGCATCCAATTACATCAAACACAACATAACAACTGAAAACAAGGGTTCCTCGATCCATTTTACAGAAAAGCACTGCAGTTACCCGAACAGCTCCAGAACTGCCCGGTTTGAAAAGTTTGCAACTAAACTCACATTTTTAGTGTTTTCCCATGGGAACCATCCAATTACATCAAACACATCAGCACAAGTCAAAACAAGCGTCCTCGATACGTTTTGCAAGAAAAAGCACTGCAGTCACTCGAAGAGCTCCAGAACTGCCCGGTTTGAAAAGTTTACAACTAAACTCACATTTTTTAGTGTTTTCCCATGGGAACCATCCAATTACATCAAACACAACATAACAAGTCAAAACAAGCGTCTCGATACGTTTACACGAAAAGGCACCGCAGTCACCCGAACAGCTCCCGGACTGCCCGGTTTGACAAGTTTGCAACTAAACTTACCTTTTTGAGTGGTTTCCCATGGTAAGCATCCAATTACATCAAACACATCATAACAACTGAAAACAAGGGTTCCTCGATCCGTTTTGCACGAAAAAGCACAGCAGCACCAGAACGACTACAGAACTGCCCGGTTTGACAAGTTTGCAACTAAACTCACATTTTTTGAGTATTTTCCTATGGGAACCATCCAATTACATCAAACACATCATAACAAGTCAAAACTAGCATCCTCGATACGTTTTGCACGAAAAAGCACTGCAATTACCCGAACAGCTCCAGAACTGCCCGGTTTGACAAGTTTGCTACTAAACTTACCTTTTTGAGTGTTTTCCCATGGTAAGCATCCAATTACATCAAACACAACATAACAACTGAAAACAAGGGTTCCTCGATCCATTTTACAGAAAAGCACTGCAGTTACCCGAACAGCTCCAGAACTGCCCGGTTTGAAAAGTTTGCAACTAAACTCACATTTTTAGTGTTTTCCCATGGGAACCATCCAATTACATCAAATACATCATAACAAGTCAAAACAAGTACTCCTCGATCCGTTTTGCACGAAAAAGCACAGCAGCACCAGAACGACTACAGAACTGCCCGGTTTGACAAGTTTGGCAACTAAACTCACATTTTTTGAGTATTTTCCTATGGGAACCATCCAATTACATCAAACACATCATAACAAGTCAAAACTAGCGTCCTCGATACGTTTTGCACGAAAAAGCACTGCAATTACCCGAACAGCTCCAGAACTGCCCGGTTTGACAAGTTTGCAACTAAACTACCTTTTTGAGTGTTTTCCCATGGTAAGCATCCAATTACATCAAACACAACATAACAACTGAAAACAAGGGTTCCTCGATCCATTTTACAGAAAAGCACTGCAGTTACCCGAACAGCTCCAGAACTGCCCGGTTTGAAAAGTTTGCAACTAAACTCACATTTTTTAGTGTTTTCCCATGGGAACCATCCAATTACATCAAACACATCAGCACAAGTCAAAACAAGCGTCCTCGATACGTTTTGCAAGAAAAAGCACTGCAGTCACTCGAAGAGCTCCAGAACTGCCCGGTTTGAAAAGTTTACAACTAAACTCACATTTTTTAGTGTTTTCCCATGGGAACCATCCAATTACATCAAACACAACATAACAAGTCAAAACAAGCGTCTCGATACGTTTACACGAAAAGGCACCGCAGTCACCCGAACAGCTCCAGGACTGCCCGGTTTGACAAGTTTGCAACTAAACTTACCTTTTTGAGTGGTTTCCCATGGTAAGCATCCAATTACATCAAACACATCATAACAACTGAAAACAAGGGTTCCTCGATCCGTTTTGCACGAAAAAGCACAGCAGCACCAGAACGACTACAGAACTGCCCGGTTTGACAAGTTTGCAACTAAACTCACATTTTTTGAGTATTTTCCTATGGGAACCATCCAATTACATCAAACACATCATAACAAGTCAAAACTAGCATCCTCGATACGTTTTGCACGAAAAAGCACTGCAATTACCCGAACAGCTCCAGAACTGCCCGGTTTGACAAGTTTGCTACTAAACTTACCTTTTTGAGTGTTTTCCCATGGTAAGCATCCAATTACATCAAACACAACATAACAACTGAAAACAAGGGTTCCTCGATCCATTTTACAGAAAAGCACTGCAGTTACCCGAACAGCTCCAGAACTGCCCGGTTTGAAAAGTTTGCAACTAAACTCACATTTTTTAGTGTTTTCCCATGGGAACCATCCAATTACATCAAATACATCATAACAAGTCAAAACAAGCTACTCCTCGATCCGTTTTGCACGAAAAAGCACAGCAGCACCAGAACGACTACAGAACTGCCCGGTTTGACAAGTTTGCAACTAAACTCACATTTTTTGAGTATTTTCCTATGGGAACCATCCAATTACATCAAACACATCATAACAAGTCAAAACTAGCGTCCTCGATACGTTTTGCACGAAAAAGCACTGCAATTACCCGAACAGCTCCAGAACTGCCCGGTTTGACAAGTATGCAACTAAACTTACCTTTTTGAGTGTTTTCCCATGGTAAGCATCCAATTACATCAAACACATCATAACAACTTAAAACAAGGGTTCCTCGATCCGTTTTGCAGAACAGCACTGCAGTCACCTGAACAGGCCGGTTTGAAAAGTTTGCAACAAAACTCACATTTTTGAGTATTTTCCCCTGGGAACCATCCAATTACATCAAACACATCAGCACAAGTCAAAACAAGCGTCCTCGATACGTTTTGCAAGAAAAAGCACTGCAGTCACTCGAAGAGCTCCAGAACTGCCCGGTTTCAAAAGTTTGCAACTAAACTCACATTTTTTAGTATTTTCCCATGGGAACCATCCAATTACATCAAACACATCAGCACAAGTTAAAACAAGCGCTCCTCGATCCGTTTTGCACGAAAAAGCACTGCAGTCACCCGAAGAGCTCCAGAACTGCCCGATTTAACAAGTCTGCAACTAAACTCACATTTTTTAGTATTTTCCCATGGGAACCATCCAATTACATCAAACACATCAGCACATGTCAAAACAAGCGACCACGATACGTTTTGCACGAAAAAGCACAGCAGTCACCCGAACGACTCCAGAACTGCCCGGTTTGACAAGTTTGCAACTAAACTCACATTTTTTGAGTATTTTCCCTTGGGATCCATCCAATTACATCAAGCACATCATAACAAGTCAAAACTAGCGTCCTCGATACGTTTTGCACGAAAAAGCACTGCAATTACCCAAACAGCTCCAGAACTGCCCGGTTTGAAAAGTTTGCAACTAAACTCACATTTTTTAGTGTTTTCCCATGGGAACCATCCAATTACATCAAACACATCAGCACAAGTCAAAACAAGCGTCCTCGATACGTTTTGCAAGAAAAAGCACTGCAGTCACTCGAAGAGCTCCAGAACTGCCCGGTTTGAAAAGTTTGCAACTAAACTCACATTTTTTAGTGTTTTCCCATGGGAACCATCCAATTACATCAAACACAACATAACAAGTCAAAACAAGCGTCTCGATACGTTTACACGAAAAGGCACCGCAGTCACCCGAACAGCTCCAGGACTGCCCGGTTTGACAAGTTTGCAACTAAACTTACCTTTTTGAGTGGTTTCCCATGGTAAGCATCCAATTACATCAAACACATCATAACAACTGAAAACAAGGGTTCCTCGATCCGTTTTGCACGAAAAAGCACAGCAGCACCAGAACGACTACAGAACTGCCCGGTTTGACAAGTTTGCAACTAAACTCACATTTTTTGAGTATTTTCCTATGGGAACCATCCAATTACATCAAACACATCATAACAAGTCAAAACTAGCATCCTCGATACGTTTTGCACGAAAAAGCACTGCAATTACCCGAACAGCTCCAGAACTGCCCGGTTTGACAAGTTTGCTACTAAACTTACCTTTTTGAGTGTTTTCCCATGGTAAGCATCCAATTACATCAAACACAACATAACAACTGAAAACAAGGGTTCCTCGATCCATTTTACAGAAAAGCACTGCAGTTACCCGAACAGCTCCAGAACTGCCCGGTTTGAAAAGTTTGCAACTAAACTCACATTTTTTAGTGTTTTCCCATGGGAACCATCCAATTACATCAAATACATCATAACAAGTCAAAACAAGTACTCCTCGATCCGTTTTGCACGAAAAAGCACAGCAGCACCAGAACGACTACAGAACTGCCCGGTTTGACAAGTTTGGAACTAAACTCACATTTTTTGAGTATTTTCCTATGGGAACCATCCAATTACATCAAACACATCATAACAAGTCAAAACTAGCGTCCTCGATACGTTTTGCACGAAAAAGCACTGCAATTACCCGAACAGCTCCAGAACTGCCCGGTTTGACAAGTTTGCAACTAAACTTACCTTTTTGAGTGTTTTCCCATGGTAAGCATCCAATTACATCAAACACAACATAACAACTGAAAACAAGGGTTCCTCGATCCATTTTACAGAAAAGCACTGCAGTTACCCGAACAGCTCCAGAACTGCCCGGTTTGAAAAGTTTGCAACTAAACTCACATTTCTGAGTGTTTTCCCATGGGAACCATCCAATTACATCTAACACATCAGCACAAGTTAAAACAAGCGCTCGTCGATCCGTTTTGCACGAAAAAACACTGCAGTCACCCGAAGAGCTCCAGAACTGCCCGGTTTGACAAGTCTGCAACTAAACTCACATTTTTGAGTATTTTCCCATGGGAACCAACCAATTACATCAAACACATCATAACAAGTCAAAACAGGCGTCCTCGATACGTTTTGCACGAAAAAGCACTGCAATCACCCGAAGAGCTCCAGAACTGCCCGGTTTGACAAGTTTGCAACTAAACTTACCTTTTTGAGTGTTTTCCCATGGTAAGCATCCAATTACATCAAACACATCAGCACAAGTCAAAACAAGCGACCTCGATACGTTTTGCATGAAAAAGCACTGCAGTCACCCGAAGAGCTCCAGAACTGCCCGGTTTGAGCAGTTTGCAACCAAACTCACATTTATGAGTGTTTTTCCATGGGAACCATCCAATTACATCAAATACATCATAACAAGTCAAAACAAGTACTCCTCGATCCGTTTTGCACGAAAAAGCACAGCAGCACCAGAACGACTACAGAACTGCCCGGTTTGACAAGTTTGCAACTAAACTCACATTTTTTGAGTATTTTCCCATGGGAACCATCCAATTACATCAAACACATCATAACAATTCAAAACTAGCGTCCTCGATACGTTTTGCACGAAAAAGCACTGCAATTACCCGAACAGCTCCAGAACTGCCCGGTTTGACAAGTATGCAACTAAACTTACCTTTTTGAGTGTTTTCCCATGGTAAGCATCCAATTACATCAAACACATCATAACAACTTAAAACAAGGGTTCCTCGATCCGTTTTGCAGAACAGCACTGCAGTCACCTGAACAGGCCGGTTTGAAAAGTTTGCAACAAAACTCACATTTTTGAGTATTTTCCCCTGGGAACCATCCAATTACATCAAACACATCAGCACAAGTCAAAACAAGCGTCCTCGATACGTTTTGCAAGAAAAAGCACTGCAGTCACTCGAAGAGCTCCAGAACTGCCCGGTTTCAAAAGTTTGCAACTAAACTCACATTTTTTAGTATTTTCCCATGGGAACCATCCAATTACATCAAACACATCAGCACAAGTTAAAACAAGCGCTCCTCGATCCGTTTTGCACGAAAAAGCACTGCAGTCACCCGAAGAGCTCCAGAACTGCCCGATTTAACAAGTCTGCAACTAAACTCACATTTTTTAGTATTTTCCCATGGGAACCATCCAATTACATCAAACACATCAGCACATGTCAAAACAAGCGACCACGATACGTTTTGCACGAAAAAGCACAGCAGTCACCCGAACGACTCCAGAACTGCCCGGTTTGACAAGTTTGCAACTAAACTCACATTTTTTGAGTATTTTCCCTTGGGATCCATCCAATTACATCAAGCACATCATAACAAGTCAAAACTAGCGTCCTCGATACGTTTTGCACGAAAAAGCACTGCAATTACCCAAAGAGCTCCAGAACTGCCCGGTTTGAAAAGTTTGCAACTAAACTCACATTTTTTAGTGTTTTCCCATGGGAACCATCCAATTACATCAAACACATCAGCACAAGTCAAAACAAGCGTCCTCGATACGTTTTGCAAGAAAAAGCACTGCAGTCACTCGAAGAGCTCCAGAACTGCCCGGTTTGAAAAGTTTGCAACTAAACTCACATTTTTTAGTGTTTTCCCATGGGAACCATCCAATTACATCAAACACAACATAACAAGTCAAAACAAGCGTCTCGATACGTTTACACGAAAAGGCACCGCAGTCACCCGAACAGCTCCAGGACTGCCCGGTTTGACAAGTTTGCAACTAAACTTACCTTTTTGAGTGGTTTCCCATGGTAAGCATCCAATTACATCAAACACATCATAACAACTGAAAACAAGGGTTCCTCGATCCGTTTTGCACGAAAAAGCACAGCAGCACCAGAACGACTACAGAACTGCCCGGTTTGACAAGTTTGCAACTAAACTCACATTTTTTGAGTATTTTCCTATGGGAACCATCCAATTACATCAAACACATCATAACAAGTCAAAACTAGCATCCTCGATACGTTTTGCACGAAAAAGCACTGCAATTACCCGAACAGCTCCAGAACTGCCCGGTTTGACAAGTTTGCTACTAAACTTACCTTTTTGAGTGTTTTCCCATGGTAAGCATCCAATTACATCAAACACAACATAACAACTGAAAACAAGGGTTCCTCGATCCATTTTACAGAAAAGCACTGCAGTTACCCGAACAGCTCCAGAACTGCCCGGTTTGAAAAGTTTGCAACTAAACTCACATTTTTTAGTGTTTTCCCATGGGAACCATCCAATTACATCAAATACATCATAACAAGTCAAAACAAGTACTCCTCGATCCGTTTTGCACGAAAAAGCACAGCAGCACCAGAACGACTACAGAACTGCCCGGTTTGACAAGTTTGCAACTAAACTCACATTTTTTGAGTATTTTCCTATGGGAACCATCCAATTACATCAAACACATCATAACAAGTCAAAACTAGCGTCCTCGATACGTTTTGCACGAAAAAGCACTGCAATTACCCGAACAGCTCCAGAACTGCCCGGTTTGACAAGTTTGCAACTAAACTTACCTTTTTGAGTGTTTTCCCATGGTAAGCATCCAATTACATCAAACACAACATAACAACTGAAAACAAGGGTTCCTCGATCCATTTTACAGAAAAGCACTGCAGTTACCCGAACAGCTCCAGAACTGCCCGGTTTGAAAAGTTTGCAACTAAACTCACATTTCTGAGTGTTTTCCCATGGGAACCATCCAATTACATCTAACACATCAGCACAAGTTAAAACAAGCGCTCCTCGATCCGTTTTGCACGAAAAAACACTGCAGTCACCCGAAGAGCTCCAGAACTGCCCGGTTTGACAAGTCTGCAACTAAACTCACATTTTTGAGTATTTTCCCATGGGAACCATCCAATTACATCAAACACATCATAACAAGTCAAAACAGGCGTCCTCGATACGTTTTGCACGAAAAAGCACTGCAATCACCCGAAGAGCTCCAGAACTGCCCGGTTTGACAAGTTTGCAACTAAACTTACCTTTTTGAGTGTTTTCCCATGGTAAGCATCCAATTACATCAAACACATCAGCACAAGTCAAAACAAGCGACCTCGATACGTTTTGCATGAAAAAGCACTGCAGTCACCCGAAGAGCTCCAGAACTGCCCGGTTTGAGCAGTTTGCAACCAAACTCACATTTATGAGTGTTTTTCCATGGGAACCATCCAATTACATCAAATACATCATAACAAGTCAAAACAAGTACTCCTCGATCCGTTTTGCACGAAAAAGCACAGCAGCACCAGAACGACTACAGAACTGCCCGGTTTGACAAGTTTGCAACTAAACTCACATTTTTTGAGTATTTTCCCATGGGAACCATCCAATTACATCAAACACATCATAACAAGTCAAAACTAGCGTCCTCGATACGTTTTGCACGAAAAAGCACTGCAATTACCCGAACAGCTCCAGAACTGCCCGGTTTGACAAGTATGCAACTAAACTTACCTTTTTGAGTGTTTTCCCATGGTAAGCATCCAATTACATCAAACACATCATAACAACTTAAAACAAGGGTTCCTCGATCCGTTTTGCAGAACAGCACTGCAGTCACCTGAACAGGCCGGTTTGAAAAGTTTGCAACAAAACTCACATTTTTGAGTATTTTCCCCTGGGAACCATCCAATTACATCAAACACATCAGCACAAGTCAAAACAAGCGTCCTCGATACGTTTTGCAAGAAAAAGCACTGCAGTCACTCGAAGAGCTCCAGAACTGCCCGGTTTCAAAAGTTTGCAACTAAACTCACATTTTTTAGTATTTTCCCATGGGAACCATCCAATTACATCAAACACATCAGCACAAGTTAAAACAAGCGCTCCTCGATCCGTTTTGCACGAAAAAGCACTGCAGTCACCCGAAGAGCTCCAGAACTGCCCGATTTAACAAGTCTGCAACTAAACTCACATTTTTAGTATTTTCCCATGGGAACCATCCAATTACATCAAACACATCAGCACATGTCAAAACAAGCGACCACGATACGTTTTGCACGAAAAAGCACAGCAGTCACCCGAACGACTCCAGAACTGCCCGGTTTGACAAGTTTGCAACTAAACTCACATTTTTTGAGTATTTTCCCTTGGGATCCATCCAATTACATCAAGCACATCATAACAAGTCAAAACTAGCGTCCTCGATACGTTTTGCACGAAAAAGCACTGCAATTACCCAAACAGCTCCAGAACTGCCCGGTTTGAAAAGTTTGCAACTAAACTCACATTTTTTAGTGTTTTCCCATGGGAACCATCCAATTACATCAAACACATCAGCACAAGTCAAAACAAGCGTCCTCGATACGTTTTGCAAGAAAAAGCACTGCAGTCACTCGAAGAGCTCCAGAACTGCCCGGTTTGAAAAGTTTGCAACTAAACTCACATTTTTTAGTGTTTTCCCATGGGAACCATCCAATTACATCAAACACAATCATAACAAGTCAAAACAAGCGTCTCGATACGTTTACACGAAAAGGCACCGCAGTCACCCGAACAGCTCCAGGACTGCCCGGTTTGACAAGTTTGCAACTAAACTTACCTTTTTGAGTGGTTTCCCATGGTAAGCATCCAATTACATCAAACACATCATAACAACTGAAAACAAGGGTTCCTCGATCCGTTTTGCACGAAAAAGCACAGCAGCACCAGAACGACTACAGAACTGCCCGGTTTGACAAGTTTGCAACTAAACTCACATTTTTTGAGTATTTTCCTATGGGAACCATCCAATTACATCAAACACATCATAACAAGTCAAAACTAGCGTCCTCGATACGTTTTGCACGAAAAAGCACTGCAATTACCCGAACAGCTCCAGAACTGCCCGGTTTGACAAGTTTGCTACTAAACTTACCTTTTTGAGTGTTTTCCCATGGTAAGCATCCAATTACATCAAACACAACATAACAACTGAAAACAAGGGTTCCTCGATCCATTTTACAGAAAAGCACTGCAGTTACCCGAACAGCTCCAGAACTGCCCGGTTTGAAAAGTTTGCAACTAAACTCACATTTTTTAGTGTTTTCCCATGGGAACCATCCAATTACATCAAATACATCATAACAAGTCAAAACAAGTACTCCTCGATCCGTTTTGCACGAAAAAGCACAGCAGCACCAGAACGACTACAGAACTGCCCGGTTTGACAAGTTTGGAACTAAACTCACATTTTTTGAGTATTTTCCTATGGGAACCATCCAATTACATCAAACACATCATAACAAGTCAAAACTAGCGTCCTCGATACGTTTTGCACGAAAAAGCACTGCAATTACCCGAACAGCTCCAGAACTGCCCGGTTTGACAAGTTTGCAACTAAACTTACCTTTTTGAGTGTTTTCCCATGGTAAGCATCCAATTACATCAAACACAACATAACAACTGAAAACAAGGGTTCCTCGATCCATTTTACAGAAAAGCACTGCAGTTACCCGAACAGCTCCAGAACTGCCCGGTTTGAAAAGTTTGCAACTAAACTCACATTTCTGAGTGTTTTCCCATGGGAACCATCCAATTACATCTAACACATCAGCACAAGTTAAAACAAGCGCTCGTCGATCCGTTTTGCACGAAAAAACACTGCAGTCACCCGAAGAGCTCCAGAACTGCCCGGTTTGACAAGTCTGCAACTAAACTCACATTTTTGAGTATTTTCCCATGGGAACCAACCAATTACATCAAACACATCATAACAAGTCAAAACAGGCGTCCTCGATACGTTTTGCACGAAAAAGCACTGCAATCACCCGAAGAGCTCCAGAACTGCCCGGTTTGACAAGTTTGCAACTAAACTTACCTTTTTGAGTGTTTTCCCATGGTAAGCATCCAATTACATCAAACACATCAGCACAAGTCAAAACAAGCGACCTCGATACGTTTTGCATGAAAAAGCACTGCAGTCACCCGAAGAGCTCCAGAACTGCCCGGTTTGAGCAGTTTGCAACCAAACTCACATTTATGAGTGTTTTTCCATGGGAACCATCCAATTACATCAAATACATCATAACAAGTCAAAACAAGTACTCCTCGATCCGTTTTGCACGAAAAAGCACAGCAGCACCAGAACGACTACAGAACTGCCCGGTTTGACAAGTTTGCAACTAAACTCACATTTTTTGAGTATTTTCCCATGGGAACCATCCAATTACATCAAACACATCATAACAATTCAAAACTAGCGTCCTCGATACGTTTTGCACGAAAAAGCACTGCAATTACCCGAACAGCTCCAGAACTGCCCGGTTTGACAAGTATGCAACTAAACTTACCTTTTTGAGTGTTTTCCCATGGTAAGCATCCAATTACATCAAACACATCATAACAACTTAAAACAAGGGTTCCTCGATCCGTTTTGCAGAACAGCACTGCAGTCACCTGAACAGGCCGGTTTGAAAAGTTTGCAACAAAACTCACATTTTTGAGTATTTTCCCCTGGGAACCATCCAATTACATCAAACACATCAGCACAAGTCAAAACAAGCGTCCTCGATACGTTTTGCAAGAAAAAGCACTGCAGTCACTCGAAGAGCTCCAGAACTGCCCGGTTTCAAAAGTTTGCAACTAAACTCACATTTTTTAGTATTTTCCCATGGGAACCATCCAATTACATCAAACACATCAGCACAAGTTAAAACAAGCGCTCCTCGATCCGTTTTGCACGAAAAAGCACTGCAGTCACCCGAAGAGCTCCAGAACTGCCCGATTTAACAAGTCTGCAACTAAACTCACATTTTTTAGTATTTTCCCATGGGAACCATCCAATTACATCAAACACATCAGCACATGTCAAAACAAGCGACCACGATACGTTTTGCACGAAAAAGCACAGCAGTCACCCGAACGACTCCAGAACTGCCCGGTTTGACAAGTTTGCAACTAAACTCACATTTTTTGAGTATTTTCCCTTGGGATCCATCCAATTACATCAAGCACATCATAACAAGTCAAAACTAGCGTCCTCGATACGTTTTGCACGAAAAAGCACTGCAATTACCCAAAGAGCTCCAGAACTGCCCGGTTTGAAAAGTTTGCAACTAAACTCACATTTTTTAGTGTTTTCCCATGGGAACCATCCAATTACATCAAACACATCAGCACAAGTCAAAACAAGCGTCCTCGATACGTTTTGCAAGAAAAAGCACTGCAGTCACTCGAAGAGCTCCAGAACTGCCCGGTTTGAAAAGTTTGCAACTAAACTCACATTTTTTAGTGTTTTCCCATGGGAACCATCCAATTACATCAAACACAACATAACAAGTCAAAACAAGCGTCTCGATACGTTTACACGAAAAGGCACCGCAGTCACCCGAACAGCTCCAGGACTGCCCGGTTTGACAAGTTTGCAACTAAACTTACCTTTTTGAGTGGTTTCCCATGGTAAGCATCCAATTACATCAAACACATCATAACAACTGAAAACAAGGGTTCCTCGATCCGTTTTGCACGAAAAAGCACAGCAGCACCAGAACGACTACAGAACTGCCCGGTTTGACAAGTTTGCAACTAAACTCACATTTTTTGAGTATTTTCCTATGGGAACCATCCAATTACATCAAACACATCATAACAAGTCAAAACTAGCATCCTCGATACGTTTTGCACGAAAAAGCACTGCAATTACCCGAACAGCTCCAGAACTGCCCGGTTTGACAAGTTTGCTACTAAACTTACCTTTTTGAGTGTTTTCCCATGGTAAGCATCCAATTACATCAAACACAACATAACAACTGAAAACAAGGGTTCCTCGATCCATTTTACAGAAAAGCACTGCAGTTACCCGAACAGCTCCAGAACTGCCCGGTTTGAAAAGTTTGCAACTAAACTCACATTTTTTAGTGTTTTCCCATGGGAACCATCCAATTACATCAAATACATCATAACAAGTCAAAACAAGTACTCCTCGATCCGTTTTGCACGAAAAAGCACAGCAGCACCAGAACGACTACAGAACTGCCCGGTTTGACAACTTTGGAACTAAACTCACATTTTTTGAGTATTTTCCTATGGGAACCATCCAATTACATCAAACACATCATAACAAGTCAAAACTAGCGTCCTCGATACGTTTTGCACGAAAAAGCACTGCAATTACCCGAACAGCTCCAGAACTGCCCGGTTTGACAAGTTTGCAACTAAACTTACCTTTTTGAGTGTTTTCCCATGGTAAGCATCCAATTACATCAAACACAACATAACAACTGAAAACAAGGGTTCCTCGATCCATTTTACAGAAAAGCACTGCAGTTACCCGAACAGCTCCAGAACTGCCCGGTTTGAAAAGTTTGCAACTAAACTCACATTTCTGAGTGTTTTCCCATGGGAACCATCCAATTACATCTAACACATCAGCACAAGTTAAAACAAGCGCTCGTCGATCCGTTTTGCACGAAAAAACACTGCAGTCACCCGAAGAGCTCCAGAACTGCCCGGTTTGACAAGTCTGCAACTAAACTCACATTTTTGAGTATTTTCCCATGGGAACCAACCAATTACATCAAACACATCATAACAAGTCAAAACAGGCGTCCTCGATACGTTTTGCACGAAAAAGCACTGCAATCACCCGAAGAGCTCCAGAACTGCCCGGTTTGACAAGTTTGCAACTAAACTTACCTTTTTGAGTGTTTTCCCATGGTAAGCATCCAATTACATCAAACACATCAGCACAAGTCAAAACAAGCGACCTCGATACGTTTTGCATGAAAAAGCACTGCAGTCACCCGAAGAACTCCAGAACTGCCCGGTTTGAGCAGTTTGCAACCAAACTCACATTTATGAGTGTTTTTCCATGGGAACCATCCAATTACATCAAATACATCATAACAAGTCAAAACAAGTACTCCTCGATCCGTTTTGCACGAAAAAGCACAGCAGCACCAGAACGACTACAGAACTGCCCGGTTTGACAAGTTTGCAACTAAACTCACATTTTTTTGAGTATTTTCCCATGGGAACCATCCAATTACATCAAACACATCATAACAATTCAAAACTAGCGTCCTCGATACGTTTTGCACGAAAAAGCACTGCAATTACCCGAACAGCTCCAGAACTGCCCGGTTTGACAAGTATGCAACTAAACTTACCTTTTTGAGTGTTTTCCCATGGTAAGCATCCAATTACATCAAACACATCATAACAACTTAAAACAAGGGTTCCTCGATCCGTTTTGCAGAACAGCACTGCAGTCACCTGAACAGGCCGGTTTGAAAAGTTTGCAACAAAACTCACATTTTTGAATATTTTCCCCTGGGAACCATCCAATTACATCAAACACATCAGCACAAGTCAAAACAAGCGTCCTCGATACGTTTTGCAAGAAAAAGCACTGCAGTCACTCGAAGAGCTCCAGAACTGCCCGGTTTCAAAAGTTTGCAACTAAACTCACATTTTTTAGTATTTTCCCATGGGAACCATCCAATTACATCAAACACATCAGCACAAGTTAAAACAAGCGCTCCTCGATCCGTTTTGCACGAAAAAGCACCGCAGTCACCCGAACAGCTCCAGGACTGCCCGGTTTGACAAGTTTGCAACTAAACTTACCTTTTTGAGTGGTTTCCCATGGTAAGCATCCAATTACATCAAACACATCATAACAACTGAAAACAAGGGTTCCTCGATCCGTTTTGCACGAAAAAGCACAGCAGCACCAGAACGACTACAGAACTGCCCGGTTTGACAAGTTTGCAACTAAACTCACATTTTTTGAGTATTTTCCTATGGGAACCATCCAATTACATCAAACACATCATAACAAGTCAAAACTAGCAGTCCTCGATACGTTTTGCACGAAAAAGCACTGCAATTACCCGAACAGCTCCAGAACTGCCCGGTTTGACAAGTTTGCTACTAAACTTACCTTTTTGAGTGTTTTCCCATGGTAAGCATCCAATTACATCAAACACAACATAACAACTGAAAACAAGGGTTCCTCGATCCATTTTACAGAAAAGCACTGCAGTTACCCGAACAGCTCCAGAACTGCCCGGTTTGAGCAGTTTGCAACCAAACTCACATTTATGAGTGTTTTCCATGGGAACCATCCAATTACATCAAATACATCATAACAAGTCAAAACAAGTACTCCTCGATCCGTTTTGCACGAAAAAGCACAGCAGCACCAGAACGACTACAGAACTGCCCGGTTTGACAAGTTTGCAACTAAACTCACATTTTTTGAGTATTTTCCCATGGGAACCATCCAATTACATCAAACACATCATAACAAGTCAAAACTAGCGTCCTCGATACGTTTTGCACGAAAAAGCACTGCAATTACCCGAACAGCTCCAGAACTGCCCGGTTTGACAAGTATGCAACTAAACTTACCTTTTTGAGTGTTTTCCCATGGTAAGCATCCAATTACATCAAACACATCATAACAACTTAAAACAAGGGTTCCTCGATCCGTTTTGCAGAACAGCACTGCAGTCACCTGAACAGGCCGGTTTGAAAAGTTTGCAACAAAACTCACATTTTTGAGTATTTTCCCCTGGGAACCATCCAATTACATCAAACACATCAGCACAAGTCAAAACAAGCGTCCTCGATACGTTTTGCAAGAAAAAGCACTGCAGTCACTCGAAGAGCTCCAGAACTGCCCGGTTTCAAAAGTTTGCAACTAAACTCACATTTTTTAGTATTTTCCCATGGGAACCATCCAATTACATCAAACACATCAGCACAAGTTAAAACAAGCGCTCCTCGATCCGTTTTGCACGAAAAAGCACTGCAGTCACCCGAAGAGCTCCAGAACTGCCCGATTTAACAAGTCTGCAACTAAACTCACATTTTTTAGTATTTTCCCATGGGAACCATCCAATTACATCAAACACATCAGCACATGTCAAAACAAGCGACCACGATACGTTTTGCACGAAAAAGCACAGCAGTCACCCGAACGACTCCAGAACTGCCCGGTTTGACAAGTTTGCAACTAAACTCACATTTTTTGAGTATTTTCCCTTGGGATCCATCCAATTACATCAAGCACATCATAACAAGTCAAAACTAGCGTCCTCGATACGTTTTGCACGAAAAAGCACTGCAATTACCCAAAGAGCTCCAGAACTGCCCGGTTTGAAAAGTTTGCAACTAAACTCACATTTTTTAGTGTTTTCCCATGGGAACCATCCAATTACATCAAACACATCAGCACAAGTCAAAACAAGCGTCCTCGATACGTTTTGCAAGAAAAAGCACTGCAGTCACTCGAAGAGCTCCAGAACTGCCCGGTTTGAAAAGTTTGCAACTAAACTCACATTTTTTAGTGTTTTCCCATGGGAACCATCCAATTACATCAAACACAACATAACAAGTCAAAACAAGCGTCTCGATACGTTTACACGAAAAGGCACCGCAGTCACCCGAACAGCTCCAGGACTGCCCGGTTTGACAAGTTTGCAACTAAACTTACCTTTTTGAGTGGTTTCCCATGGTAAGCATCCAATTACATCAAACACATCATAACAACTGAAAACAAGGGTTCCTCGATCCGTTTTGCACGAAAAAGCACAGCAGCACCAGAACGACTACAGAACTGCCCGGTTTGACAAGTTTGCAACTAAACTCACATTTTTTGAGTATTTTCCTATGGGAACCATCCAATTACATCAAACACATCATAACAAGTCAAAACTAGCATCCTCGATACGTTTTGCACGAAAAAGCACTGCAATTACCCGAACAGCTCCAGAACTGCCCGGTTTGACAAGTTTGCTACTAAACTTACCTTTTTGAGTGTTTTCCCATGGTAAGCATCCAATTACATCAAACACAACATAACAATTGAAAACAAGGGTTCCTCGATCCATTTTACAGAAAAGCACTGCAGTTACCCGAACAGCTCCAGAACTGCCCGGTTTGAAAAGTTTGCAACTAAACTCACATTTTTTAGTGTTTTCCCATGGGAACCATCCAATTACATCAAATACATCATAACAAGTCAAAACAAGTACTCCTCGATCCGTTTTGCACGAAAAAGCACAGCAGCACCAGAACGACTACAGAACTGCCCGGTTTGACAACTTTGGAACTAAACTCACATTTTTTGAGTATTTTCCTATGGGAACCATCCAATTACATCAAACACATCATAACAAGTCAAAACTAGCGTCCTCGATACGTTTTGCACGAAAAAGCACTGCAATTACCCGAACAGCTCCAGAACTGCCCGGTTTGACAAGTTTGCAACTAAACTTACCTTTTTGAGTGTTTTCCCATGGTAAGCATCCAATTACATCAAACACAACATAACAACTGAAAACAAGGGTTCCTCGATCCATTTTACAGAAAAGCACTGCAGTTACCCGAACAGCTCCAGAACTGCCCGGTTTGAAAAGTTTGCAACTAAACTCACATTTCTGAGTGTTTTCCCATGGGAACCATCCAATTACATCTAACACATCAGCACAAGTTAAAACAAGCGCTCGTCGATCCGTTTTGCACGAAAAAACACTGCAGTCACCCGAAGAGCTCCAGAACTGCCCGGTTTGACAAGTCTGCAACTAAACTCACATTTTTGAGTATTTTCCCATGGGAACCAACCAATTACATCAAACACATCATAACAAGTCAAAACAGGCGTCCTCGATACGTTTTGCACGAAAAAGCACTGCAATCACCCGAAGAGCTCCAGAACTGCCCGGTTTGACAAGTTTGCAACTAAACTTACCTTTTTGAGTGTTTTCCCATGGTAAGCATCCAATTACATCAAACACATCAGCACAATTCAAAACAAGCGACCTCGATACGTTTTGCATGAAAAAGCACTGCAGTCACCCGAAGAACTCCAGAACTGCCCGGTTTGAGCAGTTTGCAACCAAACTCACATTTATGAGTGTTTTTCCATGGGAACCATCCAATTACATCAAATACATCATAACAAGTCAAAACAAGTACTCCTCGATCCGTTTTGCACGAAAAAGCACAGCAGCACCAGAACGACTACAGAACTGCCCGGTTTGACAAGTTTGCAACTAAACTGACATTTTTTTGAGTATTTTCCCATGGGAACCATCCAATTACATCAAACACATCATAACAATTCAAAACTAGCGTCCTCGATACGTTTTGCACGAAAAAGCACTGCAATTACCCGAACAGCTCCAGATCTGCCTGGTTTGACAAGTATGCAACTAAACTTACCTTTTTGAGTGTTTTCCCATGGTAAGCATCCAATTACATCAAACACATCATAACAACTTAAAACAAGGGTTCCTCGATCCGTTTTGCAGAACAGCACTGCAGTCACCTGAACAGGCCGGTTTGAAAAGTTTGCAACAAAACTCACATTTTTGAATATTTTCCCCTGGGAACCATCCAATTACATCAAACACATCAGCACAAGTCAAAACAAGCGTCCTCGATACGTTTTGCAAGAAAAAGCACTGCAGTCACTCGAAGAGCTCCAGAACTGCCCGGTTTCAAAAGTTTGCAACTAAACTCACATTTTTTAGTATTTTCCCATGGGAACCATCCAATTACATCAAACGCATCAGCACAAGTTAAAACAAGCGCTCCTCGATCCGTTTTGCACGAAAAAGCACTGCAGTCACCCGAAGAGCTCCAGAACTGCCCGATTTAACAAGTCTGCAACTAAACTCACATTTTTTAGTATTTTCCCATGGGAACCATCCAATTACATCAAACACATCAGCACATGTCAAAACAAGCGACCACGATACGTTTTGCACGAAAAAGCACAGCAGTCACCCGAACGACTCCAGAACTGCCCGGTTTGACAAGTTTGCAACTAAACTCACATTTTTTGAGTATTTTTCCTTGGGATCCATCCAATTACATCAAGCACATCATAACAAGTCAAAACTAGCGTCCTCGATACGTTTTGCACGAAAAAGCACTGCAATTACCCAAACAGCTCCAGAACTGCCCGGTTTGAAAAGTTTGCAACTAAACTCACATTTTTTAGTGTTTTCCCATGGGAACCATCCAATTACATCAAACACATCAGCACATGTCAAAACAAGCGTCCTCGATACGTTTTGCAAGAAAAAGCACTGCAGTCACTCGAAGAGCTCCAGAACTGCCCGGTTTCAAAAGTTTGCAACTAAACTCACATTTTTTAGTATTTTCCCATGGGAACCATCCAATTACATCAAACACATCAGCACAAGTTAAAACAAGCGCTCCTCGATCCGTTTTGCACGAAAAAGCACTGCAGTCACCCGAAGAGCTCCAGAACTGCCCGATTTAACAAGCCTGCAACTAAACTCACATTTTTGAGTATTTTCCCATGGGAACCATCCAATTACATCAAACACATCAGCACATGTCAAAACAAGCGACCTCGATACGTTTTGCACGAAAAAGCACAGCAGTCACCCGAACGACTCCAGAACTGCCCGGTTTGACAAGTTTGCAACTAAACTCACATTTTTTGAGTATTTTCCCTTGGGATCCATCCAATTACATCAAGCACATCATAACAAGTCAAAACTAGCATCCTCGATACGTTTTGCACGAAAAAGCACTGCAATTACCCGAACAGCTCCAGAACTGCCCGGTTTGACAAGTTTGCAACTAAACTCACATTTCTGAGTGTTTTCCCATGGGAACCATCCAATTACATCAAACACATCAGCACAAGTTAAAACAAGCGCTCGTCGATCCGTTTTGCACGAAAAAACACTGCAGTCACCCGAAGAGCTCCAGAACTGCCCGGTTTAACAAGTCTGCAACTAAACTCACAGTTTTGAGTATTTTCCCATGGGAACCATCCAATTACATCAAACACATCATAACAAGTCAAAACAAGCGACCTCGATACGTTTTGCACGAAAAAGCACAGCAGTCACCCGAACGACTCCAGAACTGCCCGGTTTGACAAGTTTGCAACTAAACTCACATTTTTTGAGTGTTTTCCCTTGGTAAGCATCCAATTACATCAAACACATCATAACAACTTAAAAGAAGGGTTTCTCGATCCATTTTGCAGAAAAGCACTGGAGTCACCCGAACAGCCCGGTTTGAAAAGTTTGCAACTAAACTCACATTTTTGAGTATTTTCCTATGGGAAGCATCCAATTACATCAAACACATCATAACAAGTCAAAACAAGTACTCCTCGATCCGTTTTGCACGAAAAAGCACAGCAGCACCAGAACGACTACAGAACTGCCCGGTTTGACAAGTTTGCAACTAAACTCACATTTTTTGAGTATTTTCCCATGGGAACCATCCAATTACATCAAGCACATCATAACAAGTCAAAACTAGCGTCCTCGATACGTTTTGCACGAAAAACCACTGCAATTACCCAAACAGCTCCAGAACTACCCGGTTTGAAAAGTTTGCAACTAAACTCACATTTTTTAGTGTTTTCCCATGGGAACCATCCAATTACATCAAATACATCATAACAAGTCAAAACAAGTACTCCTCGATCCGTTTTGCACGAAAAAGCACAGCAGCACCAGAACGACTACAGAACTGCCCGGTTTGACAAGTTTGCAACTAAACTCACATTTTTGAGTATTTTCCTATGGGAACCATCCAATTACATCAAACACATCATAACAAGTCAAAACTAGCGTCCTCGATACGTTTTGCACGAAAAAGCACTGCAATTACCCGAACAGCTCCAGAACTGCCCGGTTTGACAAGTTTGCAACTAAACTTACCTTTTTTAGTGTTTTCCCATGGTAAGCATCCAATTACATCAAACACAACATAACAACTGAAAACAAGGGTTCCTCGATCCATTTTACAGAAAAGCACTGCAGTTACCCGAACAGCTCTAGAACTGCCCGGTTTGAAAAGTTTGCAACTAAACTCACATTTCTGAGTGTTTTCCCATGGGAACCATCCAATTACATCTAACACATCAGCACAAGTTAAAACAAGCGCTCCTCGATCCGTTTTGCACGAAAAAACACTGCAGTCACCCGAAGAGCTCCAGAACTGCCCGGTTTGACAAGTCTGCAACTAAACTCACATTTTTGAGTATTTTCCCATGGGAACCATCCAATTAAATCAAACACATCATAACAAGTCAAAACAGGCGTCCTCGATACGTTTTGCACGAAAAAGCACTGCAATCACCCGAAGAGCTCCAGAACTGCCCGGTTTGACAAGTTTGCAACTAAACTTACATTTTTGAGTGTTTTCCCATGGTAAGCATCCAATTACATCAAACACATCAGCACAAGTCAAAACAAGCGACCTCGATACGTTTTGCATGAAAAAGCACTGCAGTCACCCGAAGAGCTCCAGAACTGCCCGGTTTGAGCAGTTTGCAACCAAACTCACATTTATGAGTGTTTTTCCATGGGAACCATCCAATTACATCAAATACATCATAACAAGTCAAAGCAAGTACTCCTCGATCCGTTTTGCACGAAAAAGCACAGCAGCACCAGAACGACTACAGAACTGCCCGGTTTGACAAGTTTGCAACTAAACTCACATTTTTGAGTATTTTCCCATGGGAACCATCCAATTACATCAAACACATCATAGCAATTCAAAACTAGCGTCCTCGTTACGTTTTGCACGAAAAAGCACTGCAATTACCCGAACAGCTCCAGAACTGCCCGGTTTGACAAGTTTGCAACTAAACTTACCTTTTTGAGTGTTTTCCTATGGTAAGCATCCAATTACATCAAACACAACATAACAACTGAAAACAAGGGTTCCTCGATCCATTTTACAGAAAAGCACTGCAGTTACCCGAACAGCTCCAGAACTGCCCGGTTTGAAAAGTTTGCAACTAAACTCACATTTCTGAGTGTTTTCCCATGGGAACCATCCAATTACATCTAACACATCAGCACAAGTGAAAACAAGCGCTCCTCGATCCGTTTTGCACGAAAAAGCACAGCAGCACCAGAACGACTACAGAACTGCCCGGTTTGACAAGTTTGCAACTAAACTCACATTTTTTGAGTATTTTCCCATGGGAACCATCCAATTACATCAAACACATCATAACAAGTCAAAACTAGCGTCCTCGATACGTTTTGCACGAAAAAGCACTGCAATTACCCGAACAGCTCCAGAACTGCCCGGTTTGACAAGTATGCAACTAAACTTACCTTTTTGAGTGTTTTCCCATGGTAAGCATCCAATTACATCAAACACATCATAACAACTTAAAACAAGGGTTCCTCGATCCGTTTTGCAGAACAGCACTGCAGTCACCTGAACAGGCCGGTTTGAAAAGTTTGCAACAAAACTCACATTTTTGAGTATTTTCCCCTGGGAACCATCCAATTACATCAAACACATCAGCACAAGTCAAAACAAGCGTCCACGATACGTTTTGCAAGAAAAAGCACTGCAGTCACTCGAAGAGCTCCAGAACTGCCCGGTTTCAAAAGTTTGCAACTAAACTCACATTTTTTAGTGTTTTCCCATGGGAACCATCCAATTACATCAAACACATCAGCACAAGTCAAAACAAGCGTCCTCGATACGTTTTGCAAGAAAAAGCACTGCAGTCACTCGAAGAGCTCCAGAACTGCCCGGTTTGAAAAGTTGCAACTAAACTCACATTTTTTAGTGTTTTCCCATGGGAACCATCCAATTACATCAAACACATCATAACAAGTCAATACAAGCGTCTCGATACGTTTACACGAAAAGGCACCGCAGTCACCCGAACGGCTCCAGGACTGCCCGGTTTGACAAGTTTGCAACTAAACTTACCTTTTTGAGTGGTTTTCCCCATGGTAAGCATCCAATTACATCAAACACATCATAACAACTGAAAACAAGGTTCCTCGATCCGTTTTGCACGAAAAAGCACAGCAGCACCAGAACGACTACAGAACTGCCGGTTTGACAAGTTTGCAACTAAACTCACATTTTTTGAGTATTTTCCTATGGGAACCATACAATTACATCAAACACATCATAACAAGTCAAAACTAGCGTCCTCGATACGTTTTGCACGAAACAGCATGCAATTACCCGAACAGCTGCAGAACTGCCCGGTTTGACAAGTTTGCAACTAAACTTA